>APFE030288337.1:11940-64535 GCA_000404065.3 Pinus taeda | reverse complement strand
CTTGGTTGGTAGAAAAAGGTTATTCCCAGGTGCCGGGAATTGATTTTGGTGATATTTTTTCTCCTGTTGCCAAGGTAACTTCTATTATATTACTTTTATCTGTTGTTGCTGCTTTTGATTTTGAGGTAGAACAGATTGATGTGAAGACAACATTTCTTCATGGGGATCTGGAAGAGGAGATGTACATGAAGCAACCTAAAGGCTTTGCGATGAAGGGTAAGAAAGAATTGGTATGCAAGTTAAAGAAGTCTTTGTATGGGTTAAAACAGTCATCAAGGATGTGGTATCAAAAATTTGATACATTTATACGGGAATTTGCTTCACTAGAAGCAAAGCAGATCACTGTGTGTATTTTAAATTAATTGGTGACTTTGTTATTTATCTGGTCTTGTATGTGGAAGATATGTTGCTGGTTGGAAATGGCAAAGAAATTATCCAGGATTTGAAGACCCAATTTTCCTCCAAATTCTACATGAAAGACCTTGGTGCTGCAAACTTTATTTTGCGCATGGAAATTAAAAGAGATCGGGCAAAGAGGAAGCTCTGGTTAAACTAGAGAAATTATGTCGAGACAATATTGCAGAGGTTTAATATGTAGGATAGTAAACTGGTGAAGGTTCCTATTCCTATAGGTGTGATATTATTTGCAAAACAGTGTCCCAAGACACAAGAAGAGGAAGAGGACATGTCCCGTGTTCCATATGCAAGTACATTCGGTAGCTTGATGTATGCAATGGTCTGTACTAGACCACACATTGCACATGCAGTGGGAGTATTGAGCAGGTTTATATCAAAAGCAAGAAAGGAGCATTGGACAACAATGAAGCGGGTTTTCAGGTATTTGCGTGGCACTAGTGATTATGGATTGTGCTACCAAGGAAGACTAGGATTGGATAGAGTGTTGGATATTCATGGCTTTGTTGATGCAGACTAGGCTGGAGATCTAGATCAGCGAAGATCTATAAGTGGGTATGTGTTTAACCTATTTGGAGGTGCAGTCAGTTAGATGAGTAAGAAACAATTTGTAGTGGCATTATCAACTACAGAGGCAGAATACATGGTAACCACTCATGCAAGCAAGGAAGCAGTTTGGTTGCAGAGATTGTGTTCAAGTATGGGGTTATTACAGGGAGCCATAAGGATAGACTATGATAGCCAAAGTGCAATTTTCTTTGCAAAGAACCCCACATATCATTCAAAGACAAAGAAAATTTATGTTCAGTGTCATTTTGTGAGGGATATAATAGAAGACAAAAAGGTGTTGCTGGTAAAGGTGGACACTTTGAAGAATACTGCAGATGCATTAACAAAATCTGTGAGCTCTAAGAAGTTCTCTTGGTGTAGAGAAACAATAGGCATTGTAGGGCGAGATAAATGACTAATCTCTCTTGTGGCCCCCTATGGAAAGAAAACAACAAGTGGGAGAATGTTGGGTTGTGTTATATTCTTTCCATGACTAGCCCATGTAGTTAATCGGGGGGTTAGAGGGGGGGTGGAGCCACCTTTCATTGTGTCAATTGTGTAGCGAAGGGGGGTCATAGGGGATTTTAGGTGCACTCATAACCCCACTTTATGGGGTCTAGGGCAGCACCCCAGAAAAATTTGGTTTTGGACCTTATGTTAGGTTGGGTGGACCCACCTATGGTTTTGTGCATGATTTTCGCAGATGTTTTTTGGATGCGATGGTTTTCGGTCCATGGTATTGGATGCTTCAATATGTATAAATATGTATTATAACATTGAAAGGATAATAATGAAAAATCAAGCTGGTAGTCCTGGTTTTGGAATCCAGGGGAAATCTCTGTGTATATGCGTTTTATGTGTTATGCTCTCGCATTGTTTATTTTATGTGTTTTAGAATTCTTATGCAGGTAATTTCTGTATGGGGTTAAAACCTACAAGCATCGTTGGAAAGATCTCGACAAGATATACAAAATGAGGAAGCTATTATCAGATTTTGAAATAGTAAAAAATGAAGAAATTTCTGAAAACAAACAATAGGTAACTTGAGACACTACTTTCAACATAGGTATAAACCCTTTTGGTTATATTTCATGAACTTGTTTAATAGTACTGATTTTTATTTTTTTATGTAAATGTCACTAACAGAGAAATTGATCACCTCTCTATTTTGATAACCTTACAATCCATTGGAGAAGAAGTACTAGTTTTTTGCAGGTTCCAGGAGGAAGAACAAATGACCATAAGCAAATAATGTCTCTCAAAGATCACATTTATTTTACAAGAAAATGATCAGAGCACCAACATAGATGAAACATCAATGCATGAGCACATGCTAATGCATATCAGATCCAATAGTTGCAAGCCTTTCAGATGCTAGTGTTTCCATTACATCCATACTCCTTTACTCAATAAAACCTTCATCTCATTTCCTTTGCAGCCGCATTGCATTTCACTTAGTCAGTCAATATATCTCATTTTCCTTCACTGTTCATTTTTATTCATAGAAACTATATTTTCCTGCCTTTCTTTCACTAACTCATAACCCATTTTCATAAAGACATTCAGCTCACTTACATGCTGACTTGTCCTTTTACTTTCCATTCACTTTTCATTTTCCTTTCTGTTAAATAAACCTTGATCCACTGCAAAATTTTCCATTCATAGTCCTTCAAAATCATTGTTTCATGCTCATGTTAGATGATGGAGGATTTCTTAAGGCCTTCCTTCAAACAAACCTTGGCCTATTGACATCGACACATTATCTAGGTCCAAGGATAGAGTCCTCATTAGTACCTTGAGGCTTGTATGCCTTAATGATAGGCTCTCTTGCCAACAATCATGGGAATACATCAATGTCCCTTGATTGTTGGATCTTGCAGGTGGCTCAACATCAGCTCATTTATTTACCCTTTTGCAAGATGTACTTAGGTACCTTGGCACTCATTGACATTAATGGCGAGTTTGCCTCACATTGGTTAATGATATTCATGAATGGTCGGTAATCCAATGACCTCTCTTTGTGCTTGACACCGACACATTTATTCGCATGACTAGAGTTGTACCATCGGTTTTATAGCGTTTGAAGACTATATCATTTCATCATTTTGCAGCAGATACAATAGATTTAGTAGCAGAAATAAAGAATCCACTTCACAACCTCATCCACCGTTTATGCAACCAAGAAGCAGATGAATTCTACATTTCATTCCATGATCCATAAGTAGCCACACTCTTCAATTTCCATAACTCATGCACATTGAAAAAAAGTGAAGGTATGTGATTTTCTAATTTTTAGTCATGAAATTCCTTAAAATACTAAAATTGTAACTTTGGGAAATTCCTCACTTCCTCTTTCACATTGTCATATCTTTAGTTGGGGGGAAGGGACATCATTTCATATTCATATATCATACACCATCACACATTTTCATTTGATCCTAACATACTTGTCCTAATCAATTATGATTGCATTATGGCTCAAAAAGTAATATGATTTGCAAATAATGCCTAAATTATGAGCACACTATATGACTGATTTTAAAGATGCATTCTTAAATATGTTCAATGAATCTTGTTACAACAAAAAGAAAAAAGGTATTGAAACACAAGAACTGATATCAATTAGAATTTGGTTGAAACACAAGAACCAACCAAACATGTTGCAGTTCAATGTATGACAAGGAATACTTTGCAAAAATAAATAAAATTGTTAAATACAAAGTTTAAGGACATATGATATAAGACAAGCTCATTCAAAAGCAAAGACATTGTGAGCAAATCAAAGGAATCAATGCAATATTTTCATGAGGACATGCAGTTACTCTAGTTGGGGGGTATGTTGGGCCTCCAAAATGTCTTTAAAATGACATCCATTTTCACCTTTATTGCCACCATTTCGCTCACATGTCGCAAATCCGTAACCATATAATCTTTCATTAGCCACCATTTTCATAAATATATGGGTTAGAATCCTTAATTACCAAAGTTATTTATTTTATGTGTTTAAAGTGAATTTATGATTAAAAACTAGGAAATTAACATGGTTTCTTGTATCTATATATGTGGCTTGAGTTTCATGACATGTGTAGGTTATTTGGAAGCTTCCAAAGCACCCTTATGTGGCCTCCAATGCTCAAATTCGAATTCCCTTCAAAGGAGATTTGGATAAAGGTCAAATAAGGATATGTGTCCTATTTGGATTGTAACTCTATGAGGTGTCTCATCATTACTTATTTGGATTAGAACTCTATGAGACACATAGGGGATATGTGTCTCATTATGAGTTATTTGGTTGTAACTATATGAGATTTTAGTGGATCCTCCTTAAATAGGGTAGCTTCTTATGTTTTGTATAAATAGGAGAGCCTTTTCCTTTGAAGGCATGTGTAAAGTTGGAGAAATTCTCATGTTTTTAACAGAGAATTTGGAGCTTATACTTGGAGATTTGAAGATTTAGTTTTGCTTGCATATGGAGCTTCTTCACTTGCCATCCTCATACACCATTTGAATGGCCATCTAATGATTGTGAGATTTAATTGCTTTTATAGATTAAAGTTCATTTTCTTTCTTAGTATTAGTTTTATAATGACTGTGTAATCTTTGCTTTTCTAAAAACATTTCAATAGGGAAGATTTATGTATTTTCTAATTGGATTAAGTTTGAGGCAAGGGATCATAGTTATTTAGTTTCCTTTCATGTTCTGTTATTTAATTTCTTAGATTAAACAATCAATTCATTGTATAATTGAATAAAGGATCAGGCCAAGAAGGTGACTTCAAATTGGGTGATTGAATGTTCAACCTATACAACATTGAGCTTTACTTTTTCATGCTTTTATATTTGCTTTTAGGATCCTCATTTAATTGAATTAACTGATATTCCTAAAGATCATTCTAAGAAATTGATTTAATCATATTTCAAGATTGAATGGTTGAATATTTGATACATGCAATTACTGAGTTATTTTATGCACACTTTACTTGCTTTTCTAGGACATTAGAAGTTAAAGTATAAATAGTTGCTTACACATCATCTCAAGAAGGTAACACTTCATAATTGAATGCTGGAGTAACTAAGAATACATTATTTGTTTTTGATTTCACAGGTTAGTTGAATTTGATTTTCATTATTTGATTTCATAGATTAGATGAACTGGTTTTCATTATTTTGTAGTTAGATTGATCTAAACTGAAAGACAATTTCTAGCACATACAATGCACACATGCTGCACAAGTTTACGAAACCCCCGGGTTGAAAAATTAAATGACAGGAAATCACTTTTCCCCAATACCTACCTTGCCTACTGAAACCCCATAGTGCACAGAGACACCAACCTCCCTTTCCTGTTGAAACCCTGTAGCTTGCAGAGACCCCAACCAACACTGTCCTCCGAAAATGTGTAGAACAGTCCAGATGTGCTACACTTAGAAATTGTATAGAGGTGTCCTTCTAGGACCCTCATCCTGCAATAGTATCTTGTTCCTCAAAACTGCGCAATGTTGTCCAAGATTCCCCATCTATCTTGCATGCAGAAAATGCATAGGCAGGCCTCCCAGGGCCTCATTCTGACAGTTTTCACTATCCACTGAAATTGTGCAGATCTACCTCTTAGTGACTACAGGAAAATGTGACACACTGAAGTCGCTTCCAAGGATTTGAGGAGAAGGACCAAGGAACTAAGTAATGGAAAAGATCAGGACCACATGCAAACTCCGTTAGATGCATGATCATCTTTTGGGTAATTATGGTAAGTAAAGAACACCTTCCGAAGTACACCTCTTTGTTGAGTTTGTAGGGCAACTTGTCCATGTCATATCATCCTGTCCTCATTTTTTTTAGACAAAGTTCAGTTTCTATATTATAGGCTGAAAAAAGGAGTGTTCTCCATACAAACAGTATTTTCTGAGTGTCTTGGATCAAAGGAATTACAAAATGGGACTCTTCCTTGATCCTTGTTCTAGCAGTTCTGCTTCTAAAGCATCCTAAGCTGCTGTAAATCCTAACAAACTGGAAAGACCAAAATTTACAACTGCAAAACATATTTAATCTATATCTATGTGACTAATCTACCTAGCCGTGGAGTCTTCTGGGTTTCGGTCTGGTTCCACCTGCTTTGTGCTAGAGGAGCTGGGAGCTTCCTTGTTCTTTTTGTCCATCATGTACTGTAAAATTTGGATCGATTCTTCTGCGTGGCTGCAGCAGTTTGCCAAATTTCTGAACTGTTCATAGAGTGATGATGCTCTGTGCAGGAAGAGATTGATCTCTGTCCTGTATTTCTCATTCAGGATCCGATATTGTTCTTCCATTCTTGTCTCCAGACTCCTGACTTGATCCTGCATAATATTATGTTGCGACCTTAGCTCATCAAACTCCGCCTGAAGATCCGCGCAATGGAGGCAGTCTTCTGATCGCGCCGTTAGCTCAAATAAATCCTTTAACTCACTGCTTCGCCTTTCACTGTTCCAGACACATAAATGACAAGTATCACTCAGGCAATCTTGCTTAATGTGATGGAAGGTTCTCTTCTTCACTGTACTAAAAGGGTTTATCCGAGCACTTCGGGATAATATCTCAAATAACTCCTTAAACTCACTATTTCGCCCTTCGCTGTTCCAAACACAGAATTGCCAAATTTCGCTCAGGCAGTCTTGCTGGCTGTGATGGAAGGCTCCCTTCTTCAGTGTATAAATAGAGTTTGTTTGACCTCTTCGGGAGAGTAAAATGCTGTGGGTCACGAGATTGTGCTTGCGCCCAGGGTCCGGATGCAGATCCCGCAGGGTATGCGTGATCACTGTGAAGGGACAATTCCCACCTGGAGCCTTGTGCTTTCGCATGCTTCGGATCACCTTTCCGATTGCATTTCTGAACAAAATCCTTGCATGTCGTCCTACTCTGTCGTTGACACGGGTTACCTGGTCTTTCCCTCTGTTTCTGAATGATGGCGGATATTTATTATTGACTGGAGTTGCAGTAGTCATGGTAAAGATTGCATTGACACGCTGGAGTTACAGCACAAAATTCCAATAGAGCGCGCACATGCTTTGTTGGCGAGCTTATCTGCATCCTTGTTCAGGCCACGTAGGATGTGATGGTAGCTGACCTCTTCCATTGCTGCGTGCAGGATTTGATTTCTCTGATTTATTTGCTGAAGGAGGATATTTGGAGAGCTTTGGCGATGTACCATAAGGCGGATGATTATAGATGAATCCCCAAACACGTTTGCCTTCGTGATCCCGAGTTTGATTAATTGAGTGAGCCCTTGAAACAGAGCCAATCCTTCTGCTCTGTTGTTGGAATTTTCCCCTAGCCCCCATTCGAAACTAAGGATACATTCCCCGTTGGCATTGCAAATGAGGCCCCCTGCACCCGCCAGCCCTGGATTTGATTTAGCTGCGCCATCAAAGAATAAATAGAACCTATTGCAATTGCTCAACCATTTAGTGAATTCCTCCTCCTTTAGCCTCAGTTTCCAGCCCCTGTTTTCTTCTCTTACCTTTTTCCCCTGCCTGTTAGTTTCTTGTGCTATAGGTATATTCTCCAGGGCGTAGCTGAGGAAATTCCTCTCTTCTACACTGTAGTTTGTTGCATCTATCCTGCCTCTGGTGTTATTTGTAATTGCTTCAATAGCCAGCATTTTAGCTTTATGAAAAATTTTCCTAATGCAGATTCCCTTGTCTTGGAAGACCTTGCCATTTCTTGCTAACCAAATATGCCAAAGGAGAGTGTATGGTATAGTGTTCCATACTCTTTACGCCAATTGACTTCTTTTTTCCTTCCATGGACAATTCCTCCTCTAGTTATGGATCGTTTCTCCTATGGTGCTCTGAGATTCCTAGGTTAACTCTCCAATTGAGGCCATCCTCTTCCAGCATTCTTCTGCCACCGGGAATTCTAAAAATAGGTGTTGCATAGTTTCCTCTGATCTGCAACAGTTTGGGCACCTGGATGGGCCTAGGATGCCTCTCTTTCTTAGATTCTCCGCTGTCAGTGTTTTCCCTCTCAGGAGCAGCCAAAGAAAAAATTTGACTTTGGGTGGTGCTTTTGCCTTCCACACTAATTTCCATTGGTTCCAAGTTTCCGTTTGGTAGGTGCTGTCACAGAGGTATTGATGCCCAAATTTAACTGTGTAATGGGTGCCTGTTGGATCCCATCGATACCCATCCATGCTGCCTTCTTGAACCGGAGCTTTGCTGTGAAGAAACTTCTTTAGAGCATTGAGGCTGTCTTCTAGCATATTGGGAGGGTTCGGAAGATGCCATCCAATCCATGCACGTGTGTGGGTATCCCATTTTGCTATTTGAGAAAGATGGTAAAGGTCTTTATTGTTGAGCCAAGTTACAATCGGGATTACCTCTGCTTTGGATCCCAAAGGTTGCTGCCCTAGGATTTTGTCATTGGAGAAGTTGATGCTGCTTCCCCCTTCTGGGACCTTAGATATGTTTTGTCGCATAAAGGGAATTGCCTTCTTACATAGCTGCCAAATTTTTGTGCAGTCTCTATTTGGTATATTAGAGTCTAGGAGCTGCTGCCTAGTGCAATTTAAGTATTTTAACTCCAGTACTTTCTTCCACCACGCTGTTGGACCAGTGATCAGTCTCCACACTATTTTTTCTCCTAGAGCCAAGTTAAGAAATTTTGGGGACCTGATGCCCAATCCACCTTTTTCCTGTGCCTGGATTATGCTCTTCCAACCCACTAGATTGAATTTATTTTTATCTGTCTTCCCTCCTTGCTAGAGGAAGTGTCTAAGAATTCTTTCCATTTTCTGATGGAAGATAGCGGGGGCATGATATAAGGAAAAGCGATATAAAGGAAGAGATGTGATACCTGATTTTAGAAGGATTAGCCGTCCTGCTGGGTTTAGCCACATTGTGCCCCATTGTTGCACTTTCCTCTCTATTTTATCAAGTATCTCGTTCCAAGTAACAGCTTTTAGAGGTCCCAGACTAACTGGCATTCCTAAATAGGAAAAATGATTCCAAGTTAGTTTGCTGGGAACTCCAAAAATTCTTGCAATGCTGTGAATGATGTGATTTGCAGTGTTCCATCCATAGATACAACTCTTTTCCTGGTTGACTTTCCCTCCTGAGTAATCCATGAATTGGTCCAATAGCTTTTTAAATCTCCTTGCTATTGTTGTTGAGGCTCCTCCTATCAGCAGAGTGTCGTCCACAAACTGTGAGTGATTAATGTTCTTTGCTCCTTGTTCAATCTTGATGCCTGTTATGAGTCCTAGTTTTCGGTTGTAATCCAATGCTTGGCTGAATGATTAAGCCATGAGGATAAACAGATAGGGCGAAAGCAGACAACCTTGCCTGAGACCACGAGAAGATTGAAAGGATGAACATGGTCTCCCATTTATCAAGGGATATATCCAAGGGCCAGTTATGCATGCAGCAATCATAGTAGTGAAAGAGGGATCGAATCCCATTTTATGTAGGACATCAAATAGATAAGAATGCCTTACTCTATCAAAGGCATTTGCAAGGTCCAGTTTTAGAACAAATCCTTTTTCCTTCCTGGTTAAGCTCGAGTGGATGGCCTCTTGTACAAGAAGAATAGAGTCTGATATATGCCTGTTTGGGAGGAATCCTCCTTGATTTTCAGAATTCACAGAAGGAAGGAGGGGTTTAAGCCGGGTTGTTAAGATTTTTGAGATGATTTTATAAGCTGAGTTACATAATGAAATTGGTCGGAACCTCGTAAAGGAGTAAGGGCGATTTTCTTTCTGAATCAGAGCTAGGTAAGTGGAATTAGTAAATCCTCCCATTTTACCTTTTTTCATTACCCAACGAATCATCTTTAAGAGGTCTTTCTTTATCATTGTCCAATATTCCCGATAGAAGCTAATAGGGAATCCATCTGGTCCTGGAGCCTTGTCCGGGTGTAAACTCCAGATGGCTGCTTTGATTTCCTCCTCTTCTACTTCTTTAATGAGCTTGCTGTTCATCTCTTGAGTAACTCTTTTAGGCATATGCTGGAGCATGCTTGAGTAATTCTCTGCGCCTTTGTCTCCAGTCATACTTACTGAAGTGCCTTGTGGCTGCCTCTTTTATTGACTGCTGGGTACTGTAACAATTTCTTTCATCATCCATTATAGCGCTCACTGTGTTTCTGATCTTTCTCACTGTAGCTTGGTTATGAAAGTATGGAGTATTTTTATCTCCTTCCTGTAGCCAGAGTTGCCTCGATTTTAGTCTCCACTTTGTTTCTTCCTCCCTGAGGATTTGGCACAATTGAGCATATAGTTTGCCTTCTTGTTCCTTGTTCTGTTGGGATAATCCTTTCATTTCAATTCTCTGTTGCACCTCCTCCAACTCTTGTTTGAGTTTCTTTTTATGCTTCTCAGGCTCTTGGTAATTACTCTTTGCCCAATTCTTTAGATCCTGCTTTACTCTTTTCAATTTTGTCTCCCAGATATGAGTCGGAGATCCCTCTACATGGTGAATCCAGGCCGCATGCACCACTTCTTTTGCCGCTTGAGATCGATCCCAGACAGCGCTGTATTTGAAGGGGAGGGGCTCGAGAGGACAATGGTGTTGGAGATTTAGCGTTATCGGATAATGATTAGAGGCCGACACATTGAGGATGTTTGAGTATCCTATTGAAAAAGTGGATAGGTAGTCTATGCTAACAAGAAAACGATCAAGTCGTTCCATGATGTTGCTGGTGCCAATACGCCTGTTGCTCCAGGTATATCTACGGTTTTTGGGCCTGATATCAACTAGAGCGTGATCCTGAATTATGGCCTCCAATCGACTTCAGAAAGGATCAGAGGTGAAATTACCTCCTCTTTTTTCATTTGCGTGTAGCACCAGGTTGAAGTCACCAGCTACAATGAGATTAGTGTTTCGATCCATTTCTATACTTGCTGCCAGGGTGTCCCAGCAGATCTCCTTTTCTCTATACTGATTTGGAGCATACACATTGTACACAGTTACTGATTGGTCTCCTGTTCTACTCTCAAGAGTGGTTCGGATCTAGCTTTGCTGACTGTTGGTAGAACTGCACATCCATTTGTTACTGTCCCATAAAGTTGCTATGCCACCTGAAGCTCCTCTTGCCTCACTTATACTTCCACAAAATCGCTTATGTTGACTTATTACTCTACTCATTTCACTTTGATATTTCTTTGTTTCCTGTATAAGCATGATTTCAGGGTTTTCGCTATTTATTAGTTCCTTAAGGGAAACTAGCTTTGAGGGGTGCCCTAATCCCCTGATGTTCCAAGAAAGCATTTTCATCATGAGTTACCTGATGTGTGGAGAGGTGCTCGCCTCTCATGTCCCTTACTACTTTTTTCTTTTTCCTGGGGCCCAAGAATAAAGCTCTCTATAGGAGTTTGTGTGCCTAGAGCTATATCTTTTTGTGCATTTTCATCCCTTTGCTGTTTAGCTGTTTTTCTTCTAGGTCCTGGTTTTTTCTGAACATCGCTTGGTGCTCCATGGTCCTTTGAAGAATTTCTGGTAGTTCTCGAAGAGGGCGGATCAGGCGGGGGTTGCATGGAGGGGGAAGAAGATTAGGGAGGGGGATCAGAGGGTTGCAAATCCGGGCTAGGCTCAGTCTTAGATAGGATCAGAAAGGGGTTGGAAGAAGGGGGGATTGGAGGATCAGGGATCAGAGAAGGAGGAGTTGGGGGTCGATGGTTGGAGGTTCCTTGGACATCAGTTTCCGGAGGAGATTTATGAGGAGTTGCTGACTTTTTCTTTTTCACAGGTTCCCATTGACCTTCCTGCTCATCGTTATCAACATTGACAATTTTTGTACATCTATTTGCAAAGTGTCCGTATTCATGACATACCTTGCATTTGAATGGTATCTGCTCATAGTCTAGTTGCTGGATATGGCTCCAATCATCAAATTTCAACTTGATCGCCTTCGGAAGACCTCGGCCTAAATCAACTTCTACACAGATCCTCGCGCACGCCTGCATGTTGTCTTTGGGTTCACTGCGATCTATGTATTTTCCAACTGCGTTGCCTATTGCTTTGACAGAATCATCCCCCCAACAGTGGAGAGGGAGATGGGGCAACCGCACCCAAACTGGAACAACATTCGGGATGTCTAGTTCTGGATCAAAATCCAGGGTCCATTTATTGAGGTAGAGGCCTCTGAAATCCATAAAATATGGTCCGTTCATGAATATTAGATATTTGTCCTCCTTTGTCTCAAAATGAAACGTGTAGTATCCTCTGCCACATAATCTAATGGATATTTTGCCCTGAGTCTTGTCTGTCGAGTTTCTTTCAATCCATCTTTGCACTGTTTTAGGCGACGGCCAAAGTCCTGTGAACTGCCCAATGAGCCCTTTCTCTGCAAGAGAAAGGGCTGCCATGCGAGGGATTGCAGGCGGCAGTTGCACTTCCTGTATTACATAAAGCTTCTTGACAAACTTAGTTGCTGCTGGACGGGTTCTTTGCAGGGGGAGAGATCTTACCAGGTTGGAGAAGGCCCGTTGCAGATCTGGATCCCTGCAGGGAGGATCTGGAGGGTCCATGCTGGCGCTGCTACAGGAAAGGGTCAGGCGCGCGTGCGGTCGACATATCCCCCATGTTGTTATTCATCATGTCCTCATTAACATGCATATGCACAAACAAAAAAGGTCATTGTATGTGTTCCTTCTGCATATCTTGCTTCCTTTTCACTTGTTCGACCAACTGTTGTCTTCGACATGTTGATTGTTATGTCATGCTTGCGACCTCGTTCTGGTGATGTTGAAGGTTGAGTTTGAGTTGTGTTTTCTATTTAAAAATCTATTGCACTCACACATGATGTTGTAAGCATTATCACACAAGTGTCGTCAAGGTCGTCGAAATGTCTATATCAAGTGTCGCGCTTGTCGCTCGCACCCATCGGTCAGTCACACTGAGTGTATGTTGTCTTGATGGTTTGAGGTGTCTTGTCGTCGAGTCATGTTGAGTGTATGTTTACATGGTCATGCATGCACAAGTTCACTCACTCACACACTTAGTCATTTTGCTAACCTCTATTGACGAGATGCCCCTCCAACAACCGGACCTTCGGCGAGCTGTGTTGCCTAGTTTCAACTCTCAGTGATCATGTAATGTTGCCCAGAGCTTAAGGCTACCTCCAAAGCAGTCTACACTGCACAATCCTGGAATCAAATTGGCCGACTGTCATCCAGAATAACTCAGAAGTTTCCTAGAAAGTCATTTCAATTTGTGCTGCCTGAAAGCATATCAACCGAGCCTCTAGTTGGTCAATCAGAGAGTTTGACCAGGTAGTGACCCCAGGCCTCACTGCTCCAAAAAATTGCACGTAAGATTCCAAGCATGCATGCTTCTGCTGACTGAAGAAACTACGCAGACATGCTGGACAAACACCCTATGTTCGTCACTTCACCGCCCTAAAAAATTGCATAGTTTTTCCAGCCATTCACGTAGTTAGTGGAATTGTTGCTCACCTAGAAAAATGCGTAGTTTTCATGAGAAGTACCCCAGTTTCCCAGCATTCGACTTAGCTCAGAAACTGCGCAAGGATGTGCATTAGGCCAACCTCCTAGCATTGCACATTTTTTTCCAACAGCCTCCTGCAACCCGCTGCCAACTCCCTAGAAAAATTGTAAAATTTTTCCAAGCAGCCTCCCATAGTCTGCTGCTAGCTCCCTAAAAATATTGCTCAGTTTTTTCTGCTAGTATCCCCCTGCTTGCTGCAATGTCTCCCTCAAAAAATCGTGCATATTTTCCCTCCAGCCAAGCCAAATTTCGCAGATAGTCATTGCTGATCCGAATTGCTCATCTCTACCTCCGAGTGACCTTTGCACAATTTTCATGAACAGTGCCCGGAGCCCACATCCTGAGTTGAAATATGCCTTACGTAGTTTCAGAGCCTTGTCCTCTCTCCTAGTCACTTGCATACGAAAGCGAACGACAATGCATCTTGATAGACAGTCACTTGCATACGAAAGCGAACGACAATGCATCTTGATAGACTAAGATATTTCTCGATTTGACATCGTCTCGTCATGAGTGATTGCAGATATAAGTACATGGATGAGACATGACATGACGAAAAATGAGATGAACGAGGAGTGCATGTGGGGAGATTTGTTTGCAAATGGGCGAACACATGGAGAATGACAAAGCACAAGTGAAGGAGGAATGTGCACATGCTACATCAAGCGAACACCAAGTACATCAAATACTTCTCACACCTTTCCATGCAAAGGTGAAGCTATGATACACCAAGAGCACATCCATCACTCAACAACAGTGCAGCTCAACATGCACACCACCTGTAGCATGAACACACCAGCTCTGTCATGTCAAGTCATGTCATGAGTCACCTTGGCCACATCACTACTGTGGGCCACACTGTTGTAATCAATGTAATGTAACGTAGAATTCCAAGAGACCCACATGTAAATCTGAAGAGTCATGTAAAGTTGAAGAGTCATGTAAGTCAAATAGTCACGAGGGAAGTTGAACAATCACAAGGGCCAGTTTTACCCTTGGCTATAAATACCCCTCATTTGTACATGCAAAAGAATTTTCACCTTGGATCCTCCCACATAGTCTTGAGAGTCTGTAATATTTTCTTAGAGGTGCAAGCATTGGCTCGAATGCCCTCTTATTGGGGTTAGTGATTTAATGGTGTATGTATGTGTCTTGGAACTTTCGCTTAATTCAGAAGCCTGTGAACATGCCAACACATTTTCACACATGTATTGTATTCATTTGTAAGACTATTGTTTGGATGCTTGTAATGCATGTTGCTTTAACCTGTATTAAGACAATTGAATTATTTTGGTTGTTTTAGTACATATAATATTGGAAATGTGTTGTATCAGTTGTTAATGTTGTCTTTCTCGTGTGCTATACCCCATTGGACACTCAATAGATTCATTCTTGTAAACTTGTTATAACGCTTGTCGCACTCATGTGGACTATTCCGCTCAGTGTTTTACGTGCTATCTGTTCACCTTGTGTTTTTGAATGCCCCATCCATGTGGACTACTCCACTGGAAGCTGCACATGTCCTATTTTGATGTTTGTCTCTAGTAGAGTTGGGACTATTCCCTTTCAACTTGAGACTCACTTCCTCCCTCTCCCTCTGCAGTGAAAGAAATTTGACACAAGTGGAAATAAGCACTCACCAGGCATTCAAACCTCACTATTCGAAGACAAATAAAACCACTCGCATGTGCTAACAAGAAAGAGCTAAGGCATATATTTAAGATAATGAAAATCAGGCCATCGTACCAGATGGGACTCCTATACCAAATGGTGTGAGGTCTAGTTGGGAATTCATACCGGGGAGATCCCTTGAATGTTGGTGAAACCAACACCATCAACACTTGGCTACACACTTCCTCCATTCTTCTAGATCCTTGATGTCAGATGATCCTAGTTTTGGAATGTCAATCTCAAAAAATTCCTTCAACCATGGTCCTCCATTACTTCCTCCATGTGGTCCTTCCAAAGAACAAAGTTAGAGCTACCCTCAAGGGCACACTCAAGCATTAGACCATAAAACACCATCCTGCTAGCTCTAAAGAAGTGATCCTCCTGCAATAACTACTTCGAATTCTCTTCTATACTATGAATCTTGCTTTGATACCATGTACAAATTCTATATAGATTCAAAGATGCTCATGTAATTTATTAAAACATAAAACTTGAATTTAGTCTACTCATTTGTGGAAAACAAATTACGACTGAGAAAGGAAATCATAAACATGTGACATGATTCAACGCACACACATAGATATTTATCTAGGGGAAAGAAACTACTCAAAACCCCTTCCTATAAGTAATTCATTAATAAGAAAATAGAGAAGAAATATAATGCTTTCTCAAGCTTGTGTAACCTCTGGGCTAGTATAGTCTATCTCTCCACCCGACTGACTGAATCTGGCCAACACTTAGCCAATTTTATAGCCTTCCAAGCTCCTAATTCCTTGTGTTGTTCAATGAGGAATTAGAACCCTATTTCATAGGAAGTTTCCTCCAAGGAATTGTGCATTTTATTAAGGCTCTTCCATTGACTACATGCACCACCCGTACAACTTGGAATTATTTACAACTAATAGTACACTACCATTGAACTCCGATCTCAATTGGGTGACTCTTATTTTCTACATGCATGAGTAAATTTAGGTTGATTGATCAGTTAACTGGTTTATCACTGAGTTGTGACTGACTACACACCCCAACACTAGACCCTCTTAACTCATAATAACTCAAATTAACTGAAATAGATTTCTAGAAATTAGCAATCAATCATACTGAACTAAAATCAAGTGTCTCCAAATTGAATTAAATGAGTTAACTGAGTGCCAAGTGCCATTTCACCTTAGTTAAATACCTCCAAATATTTGACTGAAATTGAATTTGAAATTTTAATCTAGTTTGTCCAAGGAAAAGTCAAATCTAGATTTTCTTGCTACATTTTCAACATTCAACACACAAAGCTTTTGAGAGGGATAATGATGAGAACTTGCATAAACATATTGCTCAGTGTCATTTTTTAAATTATTTTTAACAACAAAACCCATTATATCATGTCATGTTGAGGACATAGATGTAATATGCAGGTACATCCAAACCATTTGAACCTGGTTCAGTGGTGGAAAAACTCTTACCAATTTATCTTTATACAACAACAACTCAATGGACATTGCTCAAATATTATTACTAGAATATGGAAACTGTCGAAGGGGAACACTATTAATTGGGGTTGGATACGTAATATTATTCAAGAAAGAGCTTGTGATCTATCTAGCATCATAGAGAGGAGTACCCCTGACTAGTTACCTCAGTAGGAATTCATCATCAAGGTAGTATCAATTGCCACTGAAGATCACTTTCTTTAATCAAGTGGAGAAATTGTTTCATGCCTCTCTACTCTGTAAGGAACTTTTCATGCTATAATATAACAAATATCATTTTGAATATGCAGCTTTGTCAACAATTTATCGATAATGTTGGAAGGCATATTAATGTGTTCCCAGAGAGTCAAACATTGTTGAAAAATAATGCAATGCTTCCATGAGCCACATTCAAAAGAGAGAAGTAGTGTGGTTGGTTGCATACTAAAAAAATGTCACAATGTTGGGCCTCCAAATCTTCTTTCAAAAGAGAGTCGCAATATTCTTGGATTTCCACTCAACAATTATCACAATAATGGCCTTGATACTCTCACTTGGGAATGATGTGTTAATTTTCTTGAAACTATGAAACTACTTAGATGGATTACTAAAAACAAGGCAACTAAAAACAAAACCAAATTTACTTTCTCCAAGATACAAAGTTTCTTAACAATATACAAGCAACGAAAAAATGCTACAGATAAAAACACATGCACACAAAATTGACACGCTTGTTTTACCCATGAAACCCAAAAGGTAAAACCTTCTTTCTTTGTTGTAATATATTATTGATTGTTCTTTGAGAAATTAGATCTATTACAATTCACATTGCTATTGTACCCAACAGTCTTGTAGAATTTCCCACTGTAGATCACCTGATAATGCAATATACTAAAGCAAAATACTTGATCTACTTCTACAAACAAACTTGCAGAAGCTTAATCGATTATGAGCAATATCAAATAAAACACATATAACTGAGAATGATAAAGCAATCACATATGAACACAGAAGAATACTCTGGGGAAAGCCTCAGCTAAAAACCTTGATCTCTGTATTATCATACAAGTGGAAATATGTCCGTGTTACACAAAGCATTAGCCCACAAGTATCCTGCTCTCAGTACAATCCCTCTGTTACTCATAGATAGTCAAAGGCTTCTCACAAACCTTCTCCTCTTCCCTCCAAGCCTCCTCTTTCCTTGCGCAATTTCTCCTGGGGTCCAATGCTGCCACCTATGTGAATTCACCTTTCGCGCTGCTCACTAAACTTAGAAGTAACTGTGCAATCTTGAAGGAGATAATTCCTTCTGCATGGATGAGTTTCGTGTATAGGAAAAATTCACCAACTGATAATACACTGTCCTTTCCTCTGATATCAACTAGGTCTCTGACTGAACTGACATGCATGAGTTATTTATGAAAGAATATTCAGTTATCTGAAGTGTAGTAGTTACATGCATGCATGCATTAACTAACTGAACTCACAATTAATTCCACAAACTGTTGGAACTAATATAACTGGACTTAACTCAGTTAACTGAGCTAAACTAATTACAACTCAAAGTACAACTCATCCTGATCTCCTTTAATCAAGGGATAACTTCCTCAACCAATGGAGAAACTGTTGCATGTCTTCACATAGACTTCATGTTTGATTTCCTACAACTAATTCACTCAAGATGAACTAATTAATTATATTACAAACAACTGCTAAGATCAAATTCGAATTTTACTTCTCAATTTTAGTTCAAGGACTAACTAAAATTGGAATTATCCCAAATTACTATTTATAGCAATGCTATTTTTAGCATTTCCATTTTTTCATTCCTTGTTGCTATATCCAACACTGGTACTTGAGATGCTATTTATAACATTTCTATTTTTCGCACTTCCTGTTGCCATTTTCAACAAGCCTATCTATGAGAAAGTGGTAGGATTCTCCTCACTAATATTAGCTTCTACAATGGATCTTGACTTGCCTTGATCACTCTTGATCTCCGTCACACACACAACTGTTCCCCTACTCAATAGCCTTGACTTGCTTTATGAATCCTAATCCCCTTAGCTCTACAATACTTTTGCACTAGGCTCCTAAATCCTTGTGCAAAATCTTCTATTTCCTTGTCCACAAGCTCCTATTTCCTAGCACACTTGTGGCTCCTATTTCCTTGTGCACTTGATCCCTATTTCCTTAAGCACACTTTCTCCTCAATTATGTGCACTCCTCACACAAAGAATGATCTCAATTGTGCCTTCATCCTTCTATTTATAGCTATAATTTGAACCATGCAAGTAGACCTAGTTCAATTAATAGTTCACTTTAGTTTCCTTCAGTTGTGATTGTGAGTTCACTGAGAACTCAACTAATTCTCACTCCAATCAACATTGTATTCTTAACTTGTTCTCTTTCCAATCAACACTGAAGTCTTAAATTGTTCTAACTGAACTCTAATTGAACTTTCCACTGCCACCCCTTCCTGTAGTTTAATTGAAGAAATATCCAATTAATTGAATCTACAACATTATGCATGAAAACTTTATGACCATTCCAGTAAACTGGAAATCAACTCATCGTAACTGAAGTCAATCTCATGAACTTGCACTCATGCTAGAGAAATAAAAATTCTTGGTCTTTACTGGCTGAGGCACAAGCTAGAAGACCTTCTATTGCTACATTTTCAACACCCCCTTTTAGTGAGGAAGGGATTTTTTACAACTCCCAACTTATCTCCAAAATATATGAAATTGCCTCTTTTCAATGCCTTGGTCAAGACATTTTTTTCTGCTCCTCTATTGGAATATATGGTAGCTTGAATATCACTTTTTGCACATAGTCACTGAGATGATGATACCCGATCTCAATATGCTTGGATAGACCATGAAACACTGGATTCTCAGAAAACTTAATGCAACTCTGATTGTCACAGTGGATCACAATGGGCTCCATCCCTTACTTGAAAAGTCCTACAATCAACTTCCTCATTCAGATGGATTCATATGCTACCAAATTGGCAGCCATGTATTTGGAATTTTTTGAACTAAGTGAAATTGACTTATGCTTCTTGCTGAACTAGGAAACAATTGCTAACCTCGATCAACTTTTGTGTACCATAATCCATAATTTGTCATTTCTCTGAGATACCTCAAAACATGCCTTGCACCGATCTAGTGAACTCTATTAGGATCCATCATGAACTGGCTCAACTAGTTCACTACAAAACATATTAGGTAGTGTGTTAACTAATTACATCAATGACCCAATGAACTGCTTATAAAATGTATCATCTACTCACTCTGCTCTACTAGCATCCACCTTTCTCTAGTTTGTGACTAGAGGCATGGTCATGGGCCTACCATCTTGCATATGAAACATCTTGAGGATCTATGTAGTTTACTTCCCCTATCCTAAGAATATTTCCCCATCACTCTGCCATAGCTCCAACTCGAGGAAATACTACATAAGCCCTATCTCCTTCATCTCAAACTCTCTTGCGATATCTACCTTGCAATCCCAAATCAAGATGTCTGCTCTAGTCAAAATAAGATATTCAACATAAAGCACTATATTGAGTGGAATCCCTCCAACCGTGATGACAAGTTGGAGTCTGCCTCACTATTAATGAAGCCCAATCCATGAAGGTAGCTATCAATGCAAGTGCACTATGTTCTCAGAGCCTACTTGAGTTTGTAAATATAACTCTTCAGTAAAAACACATGAGTGTCCTGCTAAAAGTCTCAAACTCCTCTAGCCGCTCCATATAAATCTCTTCGTCAACCACCCTGTTGAGGAATGTTGTCTTCATATCCAACTGGTGGATCTTACACCTCATCTGAGTTGCAAGTGCCAAAATCATCTTGATGGATGAATAACGAGGCATTGAGGAAAACATCTTATCATAGTCGATTCCATCAACTTGTGAGAAGCCCTTGGCCACAAACCTGGCCTTGTACTTCTCCACACTTCCATATGCTCCATGCTTCACCTTCTACACCTAGCATGAGCCTATTACTAATTTTCCATTTGGTTGTGGCATAATCTACCAGACATCATTCTTAATGATGGAGGAATGTTCTTCCACCATGGAATCCCACCAAACCCACTGAGAGGCTTCTCCCTCATAACAAGAAGGCTATGTGTCAAACAACTCAATCATCAGTTCCATATATCATGTGTACCTTTGTGGTTGCTTTCTCTTCTGGAACATAGATCTACGAGTATCAACTTGCTCATGGGCCTATTGAATCAACCTATCATCCCACTAGACTCTCTTCCTCCTTGCATTGGGAGTCACTCATTGAGTGGCTGACTCCAATCATCTTGATCTCTCCTCCTTATCCTATAATGTATCCTGGTCATATTTCTGTGCGACTCACTTTCCACTTGACTAAGATTCAATCTATGATATTGGCTGAGGCTCCTGCTTGGGAGCGAGTAGCTCCTCCTTAGGTACTCAAACTTTCTCTCTCTCAAAGGATTCCCTCAGATCCTTTCCTCATCAAACCTCATGTCTTGCTTGGTAACTATCTTCTTGAGAGATTGTATATACACCCTGTACGCTTGAGATGTCTCACTATAACCCACACAAATTCCATTTTCAGCTATGGGCTCAAACTTCTTCCTGCTCTCTTTGGAAACATGGTAGTAAAATTTTCTCCCAAATATGTAGAAGTAAGAAACAACATGCTTCTTTCTAGTGAAATCCTCCTCTAGTGTAACTCATCCAAGCACTTTGTGTGGATTCCTGTTTTGCATAAATACTGCAGCGTTGCATGCATCTACCCATAAGAACATGGGTAGCCCCTGGTCATGCAATATGGCCTTGGCCACTCTAACTATGTTGCGGTTTTGTAACATGCCCTTGTTAATACTTTCTCTCTTGTAAATAATTGTAATTATTTAAATGGATAAGATAGGGACACAAATTCCATTGCTTGAGGGAATTGTTGTTTTAAATATCAGTCATGTTTGTTTGAGTTGTTTTAAATGGGATGACTATGCCATTAATTTAATAAAAGAGGAAGGACATGCCCAAGTTTCCTTTGAACTCCAACCATAAGCAAAAAATGAACAAAATTTAAGGAGAGGCATGGGTTGCATTGTCTAGTGGTTGACTAGTAGATAGTTAGTTAGTTAGGGAATTCCCTTAAATATTTCATCATCAATGCAAACTTGTATTGGAAACATCCTTCAAACATCCTTCTTCTCTACCTAATTGAAAATGAAATAGAAGGAATAATAGATCGATTCCATGTAGGGCTTTGTGGTGGACATTACGCTTGGAGAGCAACAACCTACAAGATTTTGAAGGCAGGTTTTTATTGGCCTTCACTTTTCAAAGAAGTTGTAGAAAGGGTAAAAAGTCATGTGCCATGCCAAATTTTTGCAGGAAAACAAAATATGTCATCACTTCCTTTAGTTCCAGTGTCAGTTCAAGCTCCTTTCCTACAATGGGGGTTGGACTTCATTGGGGAAATCCATCGTCCATCAAGAAACCAACATAGATGGATTTTAATTGCCACTGATTACTTTACCAAGTGGGTAGAAGCCATACTTGTAAAGAATGCTATTGATACTGTTGTAATTAAGTTGCTTGAGGAAAATATTTTATCAAGGTTTGGATGTCCTCAACAAATTATAACAAATAATGCAACAATTTTCAGCAGTATAAAAATGATTGAATTTTGGCAAAAATATTCAATTTTATTGCATCATTCTTCACCTTACTATCCACAGGGTAATGGGTTGGCATACTTTTCCAACAAGAGCTTATGTTAAGGTTATAAAGAAGAATCTTGAAGATCACAAAAGGAGATGGGATGCATGTTTGATCCATGCAATTTGGGCAAACAAGGTTTCTCCTAAAAGGTCAACAGACAAGTCTTCTTTTCAATTGGTTTATGGTAAGGAAGTTATTTTTCCCACTCATTTAGCTTTACCTGTAATGAAATTTCTTCAAGAATCTTATGAAGAAAAGGATGATTTTTCAAGGAGAATTAATCAAATCATTGAGCTAAATGAAGATATATATGAAATTTAGTATCATCTGAAGAAGTATCAAAACAAAATGAAGGACCCTTTTGACAAAAAGGCAAGAGAAAGAAATCTTAGAAAGGATGATCTTGTGCTCAGATGGGATTCAAGAAGAGAATAAAAAGGCAAACATCAGAAATTTGACAATCTCTAGTTTGGTCCATTCAACATTGCAAAAGTCAAAGGAAACAACACATTTATATTGTAGAATCTGGAAGGAGAGTATTCCCCATTTCCAGCCAATGAGAAATACTTGAAACACTACATTCAATATTATTTTCTCATTTCATTCACCATATGTAAATATTCAGAGGGTTTAATTTCAAAATATTCAAGTGAGTATCTTTTGTCGCAAAGAATCCATAGCCCAAGGTGAGGGCACTTGGATCTACTTGTTCTCTGCATCCCACAAGGGGAAGCAGTCCCCAGATGGAGCCGATGTTGTAACATATTTAGTTTTGATAAGTTAGTATATTATATATATGAATTTGGAAAATGTTAAGGTAGGACGTGGATGCAAAAGAAAAAAGATTGGTTTTAAAAATATTAGGAAAATTGATTATGATAAGCAGCCATATCAATGAAATGTTAGGTGTTAGTTGCTTTAAACAAAGAAAGCAGAATAAAGTGTTAGGCAAGCTAAAAGAAAAAGAAGCTTCATTTAAAAGTTTTGGAATACATAAGGTTGCTAGCTCAAATGCACCATAATCATGCTGATCCTATGTTGTATATGTAAGGAAGAATTATCAAAGGAGGTGATGTTCCCATTCTTATGTTAGAAAATTATAAATTACAAAGCAATGGAACACATAGAATATAGCAGAAATATAAACACAGAAAACGCATAAAAACCAGAGAGACACAGATATATGTGGTTCACTCATTTTGGGCTACGTCCACCTCAAACAACTAGTCCTTCCTTTTTATTATCCAGCAAAATGAAGAGACACAACCTACAGCAGATCCGCTGTAATATCCTCTGTTTTCTCTCACAGTCTCGCCTCTCTATTTCTCGCACGGAGAATACACATCTATTACATAACCTCAATACAATGCCCTCATACAAAGAGAGGGGTTTCCTTCTAAGGCAAAAAACCCTAAACTAAACATAAGTTCTACCGTAAGATCACCCGCCTAATGAACGACCCAGATTGACTAGAAATTACTATACTTTTACAAGGAAATTTTACATTTGTTTATAGCTTCGGGGGTGCTGCCCCTGAAACCCCCACCGGGGGACCGCTGGCCCTTGGACCCCCCAGCTGGGGGGATCACCCCCCCGAACCCCTGCGGGGGAGACAAGTTCCCCCCGCACCCCCCCACATGGAGGGGTGTACAAACTTCTTGGGTATACATCCAGGTGAAACAAAGACCTCTAAATAATCATGCTCCACACCCAACATCTTACACTAAAAAGCCCCTTCCTACAGTATAGTCCCATACACAT
Source organism: Pinus taeda (assembly GCA_000404065.3). Lineage (NCBI taxonomy): Eukaryota > Viridiplantae > Streptophyta > Pinopsida > Pinales > Pinaceae > Pinus > Pinus taeda. The sequence continues at coordinate 40,482 of APFE030288337.1, read as the reverse complement.
TCGTTTCCCTAATTCCCTTCTTCATTACACACTCCCCTCATAGTTTTATCCTAAGTTTTATTTCCCAATAATTTATTTTTGACACATTATGTTTCATTCCCTACCTCCCTACCATATAACTTTCCTAAGTTATACTCCCAAAACATTACCATTTTACCTCATATATCCCATCATGTGAACATTGGATTAAGAGTTTTAACTTTGTTTTGGGCCCCATCATTAAAAGCTGACTATTTTTCTTCTCATCCCCGACCGATAAAACTAGTCCAACGTCCCTTATATGATTTCAGAATCCATATGCCATCCGACCTTTATTAGCAGGGGGGTCGAAAATAAGTTGTATTAGAATAAAACCCACCCACTATGTGTCACCATCATAGGATTTTGGAACCCCCTCCATCAAAACCGTAAACAGCCTCACCCCCCCTCCGAAAGATGTTTCTCTAAAACAACTTACCATTGACCGTTGATTACTCCGCCATCCCGTCGCTGCCACATAGCTTCTTATCAACGAATAAAATCATCTCCCTCCATATTCCCATTATTCATTTATTACAATTTCCCATTAACCCCACGCCATCAACGGTTGAAAATAAGTTTGTTATAAACTCATTTCAAACCCTTTGCGAACTTCCTATTTTCATACTATAGTCTACAGAGCCAGAAATGCTATCAAGTTTCAATCATAGGTACTCCATCGATTATCAAAGCTACATTGCCTGTCCGAGAAACATCCAAATTCATAAGTACACTTTCCCTTTTCATATATTGGTTAGAAACCTTCTTTCCATTATAAAGCTCAATTCTTCTGTTATAATTTAAAATCCACTGTCAAATTTATATCAGTATGCCTCCTAAACAGAAGAAACCATAGGAAGATGTTAACCCTCTCATTTTCCCCTCTGTTTACATTCACCATATTCCTTTAGCTAATAGAGAATATATGATTCATGAAACGAATTGTGAGATTGATCTTTTTGAATTATATTGTTGGCTAGAAGATAAATATGTCGACCAAACTGATAAACTGCAACTATGAATCAAACCTCCCTTATTAAATCTTTCCTCTCACCTTCAATGCTCCAGAATTTATGAGAAAGTGTCAAGCTTCTTATCTCCCAGAACAGAGAGCCATTGTCAACCCTAAAGGCCAAATTCTGTTTACCATAACCCCTGAATCTATTACCCAGATGATGCAAGCTCCAACTTTCAAAGATACCACTCCATTTTCTCATGAAGTCTTAGTTGAATTATATCAAAAATTGGCTTTTATCAGGAGAGATAAAACCCTGGAGTTATCCCTATCAAAAGATGCTGCTATGCCTAAAAAGGATCCTCCCTATCATTAATCCATGTTCCCAGAAAGAGCCAGGAAAATTATCACTCTGATTTCTTATTTACTTGGCAATTACTCTGATGAATGGGCGAATTATGCCATTATTGGATTCCTATCAATATTTTATAATGATGACAACCCACCATTGTGTTTAATTTTAGTCAGTGTTTAGCAGAGTCTATCCACCAGCAATTTGTTAACTTTGATACTCAAGAGGTTTTTAAATATACTTCTGTTCTAATCTATATGTTCATATACTTCCAAGGATATCATCTAAATATGTCATTGTATAAGTTAGATGATAAAGGAGAACAACAACTAGTAATATTTTCGACTACCATGGGCAGGAAAGAAAAAAATGAATATTCATTTAAACAATTCATAGACATGTTTTTTCATCCTGTCATGACTCTTTTGACTGGAAGTATTGAGAGAATAATAAGTGAAGAAATTCATAAAATTTTGCATCTTACATAGAAGGCACAGACTGGATATTGGTATCTCTATGAGAACTACACTGAGATTAAAGTTTTTGGTTGTGAACTACCACCTTTCAGGCTACCCAAATACCTCCCAATGAGGATTTTTGCACTTGAATATATCAGCCAAATGATAAACATGGACCAAATTCACTTTACATCTGCTAAAAAGAAATCACAATTTAGAATAAATACTCAAGTTGGCTAGTTTATTTGTAATAGCAGGGCAGCAGGAGAAGAGGCAGAGAAGATATTGAAAACCATGAATTTTGATTTGAGTTTTACTTGGTCTTATGACCCTTTAGGAATCATTTCTAAGTTAAGGGTGGACACCAAATCTACACCTTACTTTCATACAACAAGGCCTGGGATTGAGCAATACAAAAATAAAAAAGAATGGCTACTAAATACTCTACAGGAATCAGAGGAGAAACAAGTGACTACTTCTTCAGTGAATACACCATCCTTGCAAGAAGAAAAGATAGGAAAGAGAAACAAAGAAGAAGTTTCTCCCATGGAAATTGCCATTATCAACTTAGGTTTCAAACTTATATATAGGAAAAAGGTAAAACTCAATTCAAGGTTGAACCTCAACAAATATTCAGAACAACAACAACCTAACACTTTTTTTATCTCAAAATCTAACCCTGGAAGGCTTCAGACCAGTAAGAACTCAAGTAACTATTTCAAACCTACTTTAGGCTGAGGCTTAGCCTCCTCAACCTGAGAGGGCTCTCTCAAAAGGGTTAATGATTTTGATTATAGTTAAGATGGCTAACTCTTGTGATACAAATGTAAAAATATGAATGATGGAAACACATTTAACAACTATCCATTGGGCTTATGGAGTCAACATCATTTTAGTATACAATGGTATTAACCTTACATAGAAGTCCGGGCATTCAACATTTAACAAATTCAGAACATACTAACTCAAATAGGACCACACAGCCTATGAATGTATACAGGAAGTTAGAGCACCTTAAGTGAATTCTAAGTGATTACACATTCATACCACGCAAATATTAGGAAAAGAATAATACCACACATTTTGAACGTCAAATCCCTCATGAATCCTGAGAAGCAAAGCCAAACTTGTATTACCAAAACAGAGTATTTCATAAGCCAAATATCAGAGTTTTTTCATAAATTTTCCAACCCCTATTACATTGCTGCTCCAGCTATATGTAGAGTTCTTCTATCTGATTGAGATTCCTCCTCAAGCATGAGGGAAACTCAAAATCTACTTCTAATGACACCTAATCAACTTTTAACTGCCTATTAAATGTAACAGACTTCAACTAAACTTTATAGAGATCTAAATCAAGTAGGATTCTAACACCATGTTATGCTAATAAAAGCCTTGGCTATAATTATTCTCGTTCTTTGACATCTGGTTCCTTTCAATTTGGCAGTAATGAGTGTTCAAGGCTCCATGCTGGTCTTCTATGCCACATCCTCTCCATTGTCCTGAAATATAGGAAACTACCCTTGTGTACTGTTCTTTTAGTTTGCCTCAAGATGTTCGAATTCAACAAAGTGCATCCTTTATCTTTTAATTACCCAAAATGGAGCAGACTGCCACGTCCTTGATGTGCTGTCCGCTCGACCAGCGGGAGATGCCCCGGCAGGGCTCGACCAACGGGAGAGGAAAGTGGGTGTCCAGAATCCAGGAATATGACATGGAGATTAGGCCGACTCAATTGGTTAAGGGAAAAGGATTGGCCAAGATGCTTACAGAAGGGAATGAGAAGGCTTTAAGCATGAATGAACGTTTACATGCATGAAGGCCAAAATTCTTGCAAACTGTTCTAGATATCCTGAAGTGAGGTAAATATACTCACTTTATGACAAAAGTCTAAAGTAAGATTCGTATGTATATTATCTCCACCTGTCTTGACCTGCTTTAATCTTAATAGCTTCAGCTGATGTCGTGCATACCTTGTAGACATTCACCTTTGAAAATTCCCGCTCATATTCAAAACTGGTTAATTGAAATTGGACTATTTAGCTTCAGCAGTTTCGTAGCGCGCTACGAAACTGCTGAGCTTTGATCATCACCTTCAGCAGTTTCATAGCGTGCTACGAAACTGTTGAGTTGCTTCAAAAATCATAGTTTCAAACCAGAAATTCATTTATTTGAGCCCTTTGCAATCAAAACCTTCTTTCAACTATTCCAAAACTTTTCAACACTGAATGGACCTGCATGATTCTTCAAAAAGGTGACACTAAGCAAAATCAACAAAATTTGAAGCATAACCTTACTTGAAAAGGGATTTCATTAAGAAGACTCTTTCAACTAACCTAACTGTACCTTTAAATATTCAATATGTTTCTTCATGACCTTGATTCCAGCTCTTAATTGCATATTAATCATTCTGATGAACTTTGCTTCTTTAATTGCTGGTATTGTCCAGGTGTGGAATTGGGTATTACAGTCAACCACCTCTGTAGTTGTTTTGTCTTCCCATAAGGTCTTCAATCTGTAATAATTAGCTTGTTGTATGACATGTTTCCTGGCAGCTTTCCTCAGTCTGGCAATCTCAAGGTTAGCAGATTCCAATCTTCTTTTCAAGTCCTATATATTATCTTCTTTATGTGTGGCAACTGTTTTTCCTTTGTCCTTTCTTTCACGGGGTTGTATCTCTTCCCCTGTTTCATATGTTCTTGGTGGTACCTCTTGTACTTGCTGAAATTTCCTTGTTATGAGTCTCCTGGGTTTGAAAACAAATTGTTCAACTTGCTCATCAAACTTAAGTTTCTTTGAGGCTTTAGCTTTCTTTGTCTTCTCTTTTCCTGACTGCATCAAATAATCTTGAACTAGTGGGGACTCTTCAAAGTCAATTTCCTGCAATAAATCATTTAAATTTCCCTTCGAAACTGGACTTTCTTCAACAGCTACTGACTTACCCTTTTCTTTAGCCATTTGACTTCTCGTTCTTCTCCTTGGAACTACTTCAGATGTGCTTGCTTCATGTGCAGTCTCTTTGACTTGAGCTTTTTATTTATTGACTGTTGAGGTGTATCTTGAATGATTAGTGGCTTTACAGACTCTCTAACTTGTTTCCTTGCCTTTAATTTTGGAAACCTCTTGGTTGTTGTTTCTATTTGAAGACCTGATGTTGTAAGATCTTTTGCAGGTAGAGGATTGAGGCCAGTCTGGCTTCTGAAACTAGCCATGAAAATAAATGTATTCCAGTCTTTGCCTACCTTTTGAAGCTCATGAAAAACAAGTAATTTAATCAAGCCATGGTGAAACAGAGAAGTTTCACAAGCCTCCTTTCTCAATTGTACTTTGTCACACATCTTACTAAAACTGCGAAATAAATAAAAAGATAGATCAATGGAAGCCTTCCTTGTAAAATGCAAAAGGAGTTTGAAATGGTACGAATACACCTTGTTATACCTTCCTTCGCAAGTCAGGTATTTTTGTATACAGGTGAGTAAATGTGCTAGGACTCTTTGACATAGCTCCTAGGAACTGACTTACTCAAATCTGAATTAACAAATTCCTTCTTTAAAAACTCTTTGCATGGATTCATGTCAAATTTGAAGTTTTTGAACCAATTTTCTTGCCCTCGTGGAATCCCTGTCACAGTGGATATCATCTCTGGTGAGACCTACAATTCCATCATAGCCACCTTTGAATTTAATCCTGTGAAATTTAGTGCAAATTCTTTGGTCACCTGTGCATGCCCTTCTTGTAACTTCCTGCAAAAATTCCAACATCCGGCTTTTTTAAACGCCTTCTCCACATCTTTATTCTTCAGTGTTATATCCAAACCTTCAGGCTCATTTCTCAGACATTTGCCTGATCTGTGTTCTTTCTTCTCTACTGATCTCTCCATGAAATCTTAATTACCTGTAAGCAAGGAATACTAGCTCCGTTCTAACTGTGAAAAACTCAGCTTCTTTTGAAAATCTGCCTCGCTTGATTACAATCTTATTTAAAATTGAAATCTTTCCGTATATAATCTTTCAAATTGCAATCTTGCAGATTTGTTATTCATGCAAGGCTTACAATCATCATTAAGACTTGTGCAAGGTGGCTTTTCTTGGAAATTGTAATCCATGTGTATCAACAAATCTAATGGTGGTGATAATGGAGATGGGTGGTGGGACGTGATAAGTGGAGTACATGAACTGACATAAGATGACACAACCACTGATTTACCTAACGGATTTGACATTTGGGAAAGATTCGCTACGGAATGCATGAATCCCTGATTTCGCAGCGCAGTTAGTTTAATTTTGAATGATGCGCTGCGAAATCACCTAATAAGGTTTTGTGCTGCGAAAACATCTAATGAGTTTTGCGCTGTGAAACTGCTAAACAAAGTAGATGCACTGCGAAAACACTTTAAAAAGAATGCATGCGCTATGCAATTACCAAAAAGGCTTTGTGGTGGATAACAAAGTGACACATTACTACAAAATTAGTGGTGAATGAGGGGGACCAATGGTAGATATGAATACACTTAACTCATGACCTCCTAAGAGTTCAGAATTTAAGGAAAAAATGAAATCAACTTAGACTAACACTGACCTTTGTCATCGGGTTAGGATGAGAAATTTTAGCATCAGATTTCTTAAGTGATAACAACTTCAAAGGAAATTCCTACAACTATATTAGGAGAAGAGAAGTCAACATATACTCCTGATTCTTCAACACCTTCTCAAATTCAGCAGCAACAGATCATACAAAAAGAAGCATCTTCATCAAGCGATCCTGAGAAAAGTAGAATGGACATCTACAAAGAAATCAAGCTAAAGAACAAAGGTTTAAAGATCAATGTCTATAATCAATTCTGGAAACTGACATCTAGAACACAAAGAAGATTGTTAATTGCCTTTGATTCAGAGAAAGGAATAATGCACATGGAATTTCTCCAAGCTCAAGTACCTCAACCCAAAGGATAGGAAAATTACAAGAAAGCGACCCTTGAGTTTGATATTAAGGATGTGTATTTAATTGATCAGAGGGAAATGCACAAATAGATAGGAGAGATGATGTTTTCTTCTGCTACTAATACTGCCATGACATTGTCTAGATTACAGGCTACATTTTTCCACCATTCGATCACAACTTGACATGGAAAGGGTGTCTTTGCATGCCAAAGACTCTAGGATTAAAACACTAGAAGACCTAGTAATCAAGTTGGGTTATGAACCTGCAAATGTTAAAGCTACAGAGGAATTAATTAAAAAGAAGAATGAGCATATTGTTGCATTAAGGAAACAACTCAAACTCCCAGAAACTGAAGACCCTTTGGCTAAGGAAATAAGTGAGATAGAGAACCAGAAAGTAGATATGATGAAGATCATTATTGAACAAAATTCATAGATAAAGCAAATGGAAGTGAAAATAGAAAGACTCATTGAAGAAGCCAAGAAATCAGTTGTTCCTCTACAAGCACTTCCAATCACTAATATTCCTTCAGATAAACCTACTACAAGCACTCAAGGAGATGCTATCAAACTGGCCCAAGCAGTTCAGAAGATGTCACTTCAATCTGAAGAAATCCAAAAGTTGGAGAAAAAGGTAAAGCAACTGGAAGACATTAAAAGTAGGCCTGACACCAATCATTCAATAGAACTCTAGAGAGCCCAAACTCAGATAGAGAATTGGAAGAATTCAGCAAATGAAAATGGCATTGGTACTCCCCTTTCTCAGGTTAAAGAAATAATTTGGAACAACATCATCAATGAAATGAAACAAATTTGGCCCTGCATCCAGATTATGTTTGAACAAAGAGAATTGGTAGAAAAAGCCAACAAATCTATTTATGAAATAAATGATCAGTTAGGAACAATGCCTACAACAACAAACAAAATCATTAAGTTTTTGAATTCTAAGGATAAATCTAAGCTGGAAGAATTGGGAGTATAAGACAGAACCAAAACAATCCTTGAAGTAAAAAAGGTTCTTACTAAGAAGAACTTAGTAACATAACTAGAAGAAAAATGCCATACTTTGGAATTTGGCATTAAAAGATTTCTGTCAAGAATTGAGACATTAATTAATAAAGGATTGCCTTCAATTTTTGTGTTGAATGGCAAACTGATGGACAAGACATATTATTTTCAAAGATTACAGGAAAAGATGAAAACTTCAATTAATGCATCATCTTCAATGAAAGGATCAATCATTGGTAGAGCTTTGTATGAAGCCGTTGGAAATAATTTTTTTATTCAAAATGAGATTCAACATGTTTTTCCAGTAAAACCTACCTTTACTAAATACACTGAGGTAGGTGAAATCTACTGAAAGGCTATAAAGGTAACAATTCCAAATTCAGAACGTTGGGAGAAATTGGAAGAATATCAAAAGGAGTAAAGCCTGCTAGCATATTATTCCAAAACATCACTCCAGTACAACAGTTAGTTGTCAGCATATCCATAAAAAGAGGTGACTCAAGAACAAATTCTAGTAGAACAGAGCTAGTTTGCAGATGCATTCTTCCTAGATCGAATCCTTCAATTCTGTTTTAGTTTTAGATATTTTAGCATGCCTAATCAATAAGCCATTAATTGTAAAATTCCTTTTTTTTGTATAAATACTTCATTCTGATAAAGAAGCAGGGGTTGCACCATGGAATTAGTTTGATAACATAATTGTACTAAGCTAGAGCTTTTTGAATGTTAATAAAGGATTCTGAGTTATCTACACATGGCTGGCGTTCTAGTGAGTTCTTCTTTGTGTTTATCATAATTGTTTCTTCATACAATTTATCTTATAGACAATTATCCAATTAAAAATATTAATTGAGTATTAATTTTGTTTTTAATTCATTGTAATTGTAATTTAATTAAGAGACTAAGTTACATAGTTGTTTTCTTCTACTATTTCCTCTTGAAAGTTAAATTGCATTAGGTTTCTGTTATGATTTGGTTGTATTATGTTGATCATTGAAACACAGTTTTAATGAATTCTTCTTGTAAATTTTTAATTATTCTATCTGAGTATATGATCATTTACATTTCCTTTTTCTTCTAAAAATCATCACACATCAAATTTAAATTACTATGAGTAAATAAAAAACAACCCATCATTATATTTAAGATCTTTCTAAGTTTTGAAACACTTGTTTTAATTAACTGTTCTCTGGTCATCCACAAAATCAAAAACCCCAAAACATTCCAAATGCTTTGGCATAACCAACTGACTTAGGGTTAACTCAAAGTACAATAGATCCCACTATGCAAATTTTAGCTGCAAGGAGTGATGACCCGAGAGCCTTACTTTCATAAAAAATTATCTTTCTTCAATTGTAAATAATGTATATATTATTTTTACGGTTGTTTGCAATTTAGTTTAGGCCTCACTATGTAAATACGAGGATTTCTCTTGTTTTCGGGTGTGCTTAATAATTGTCATTCAATCAATTGAACAACTGTTGTTCAATTAATTGAACAACTCCAATATTTCTTTTTGTGTGTTTTGCTGTTCAAATCAATTGAACACCTGTTGTTCAATCCATTGAACAACACCAATTTCTTTTTGTATGTTTTTCTGTTCAAATCAATTGAACAAATGCTGTTCAATCAATTGAACAACACCGATTTCTTTTTGTGTGTTTTGCTGTTCAATCAATTGAACAACTGCTATTCAACCAATTGAACAACTGCTGTTCAATCCATTGAACAACACCGATTTCTTTTTGTGTGTTTTGCTGTTCAAATCAATTGAACAACTGCTGTTCAATCAATTGAAAAACAATGATTTATTTTTGTGTGTTTTGATGTTCAATCAATTGAACAACTTCTGTTCAATCAATTGAACATCACTGATTTCTTTTTGTGTGTTTTGTTGTTCAATCAATTGAAAAACTACTGTTCAATCAATTGAACAACTACTGTTCAATCCAATGAACATCACCAATTTATTTTTGTGTGTTTTGTTGTTCAATCAATTGAACAAATACTATTCAATCAATTGAACAGATGTTGCTCAATCAATTGAACAACACCGATACCTCTTTGTGTGTTTTCTGTTCAATCAATTGAACAACTTCAGTTCAAATCGATTGAACAGTTGCTGTTTGGTAGAATGAACAATTGTGATTTCTTTTTGTTGTTCCATCGCTAGTAATTCTTTTTGCCATTTTTTTTCTTTTCCATGTTTTTTTTAAACCATTTGTTTGGATTTGGAATTTGTACCTGGGACAAAGTAAAAATAGTAATATTAATACCATTATGAGTTGTAAAACGTTTGATGGCCATGTTTATTCTGAAACTAACCTGGTTCATCTATATAATGACTGGTTGAATATATTCTCTTTGGACACATCATAAAATGATTTACTATCTTAATGCCATGCTGGTTTATCTTTTACACTTTCAATTGATAATTCCCTTTGGTATGGTGATATAGGGATAAAATCATAACTTTCATTGGCACTTTTTTTACTTCTCACACCATCCTTGACTCTTAAAGAGTAAATAAGCCTCCCTCCCTTTACAATAAAAATATGAGGATATGAAAATATGAAAATGCAACACACATCTTCTTAAAAAGGATAGGGGGTCTCATCACAAGCCAACCTACCATGATCATAAGGGTGTAACAAGTGACATTCCATTATGGCCACCACACCAGGGTAATGACCTTCTTGATAATTAAAACTGTTAGAAGGATAAGAGGTCTCATCACGAGCCAGCATGATCACTTTGTTTATCCTGGTGAATGTCACTATGATTATCTAGTTACTATGCCAACATAGTGGTCTCTTCATAGAAATGAAAAGGAAAAATCATCTAAATACTAAAAGGAGGACTCTGGATCATTTTTGGGTTAAAAAGAAACCTTGTCAAGGCTATGAACACCTGCTAGTAGTAGTGGCTTTGCTTGTGGTATTGAAGTGCTATGTTACATTTCCAAATATTCTTTATCCCATTAACCCCTATTGATTCATTTCTAAAGGGGAATTTACCATTTGAACACCATTTCTAACTAAATTAACCAACATGCATGGTAAACTATATCTTTATATGCATTATATCATTATTGTCTGATCAATCAATAACAATAGTCATTAACATTTATCGCTGGTCATGCGTTCGTCACCTTTTCCACCTAAGGTAAATATATCTTCACATAATGATATAATCTCTATTTTATTCCTTTTACGGGCATTTCAAATATTTTGACCTGTACTCCTCTGACTGTTTTTTTTTGTATTTACGCTGCTTTGATTGATTGTCCGACTGCATTTATGACTTCTCGATGCCCTCTCCCTTTTCCCATGCTTTGTGGGCGTGGATGACCTTTTTTGATTGGAGAAGGGAAGGACTGCATTATGAATGTACACGTGCAATAATTATTAAACTATTTTCTGATTGGAGGGGGGAAGGTAAGCAATATGGATAGCATGAAAATTAATTATGAATATGTGCCAAATACTACTGATAAGACAAATAACATAATTTCCTTTGATATTAACTCTAAAATAATGCCACTACTCTATTAATAGATTTAACATTTTATGGTGCTCTTCCAAACTTTGAAATTGTGAGAAGAGTGCATGCAAAAGTGCAAGAGAACCAACTACTGAGAAATAACAACCATGGGAGGAAAAGCCATCCGCAGTGAACCTACAATGCTCCAAATATTAGAATAGGATTGTGAAATTCTTGAGCATGTCAGCCGGCTTCAATACTTGACCAAATTATAGGGATTCCATGAGGAAATAACACTTGCATTTTTGCAGAATATATAGAATGGACGCACGACGGTGAGAGGCAAAATCATAATAGTTTTTGAAGTAGTTATAACTGAAGTCTCTTCCAGTAGAAGGCACGAGATGGACAGATAAGCATGTTCTTCTATAGGATGCGGTTGCAGTATTCCAAGACCTAGATGAACAATTGGTATGCAAAGGAAAATGGATTCACCCTATAGCATTAAAGCAACCATGGCAGGAATTGGTGACCATTGTTCAGAGGTAGATCACTTGTGATAGATGTTAGGACGTGGTAAAACCTCGAAAAGTCAAACTGTTAGCTATTTTGAAGTAGAAAATTACTCTTAATTTTCCATTTTATTTAAATTCTTTATTGAATGACGTTGCTAGTCGGGTCAGAAAGGCTAAGGACCCAAATTTTGTCATTAGCCATCATGGGCTGATTAAATTAATCATCATTCATGGACTGACCCAATAACTATTGACCTGGGATAACCTTGTAAATCTTGCTTTGACCCCATCTGAAGAAAGCCCAGAGACTAAACATTAGGGGTAAGAGTAATAGGTGTGAAAAGGACAAGAAAAATAAGGAATCCTTCTTTGGCTTCCAGCCCAATAAAGTGTAGGTGATCTCTGAGGATAAAATCTCAACAACACACCCCAATTTCGATAGAAGAAGTAGGGTCATCCCATAGGACCTCTCCAAGTCCACAAGATGACTTTTTGTAGGAATATGAGGAAGAAATTTCAAGAGTATTGGAGAATATGGGGACATTCTGTGAGGAAAGGGAGCCATATGGAAACTTTGAAGGGAAAAATCATGCCCTTACCTAGTCTCCCTCTGCTGAGAGTTCTGGCCATGCTGAAACTTTTCCATTTCTTGATAATTTAGAGGGTCAGTAGAAACCAATTCCCTCTATGAATGAGCCCCTTGAGAAAGAGGCCCATGCAGAGGAGACCCTCAGAGATGGAAATCAAACAGAGGTTACTGTTCCATTGGAACCCCCAATGAAGGAAATCCCTACAGAAGAAACCCTGGAGGATGAAAATCAACTAGGGGATACTATCTTATTGAAGTCCCTAGAGGATGAGGCCCATACAGAAGAAGACCTTGAAAATGATAATCACTCAAGAGTCACTATTCCATTGGAGTCCCTTGAGAGAGAAAACTATGAAGAAAAAGACCTAGAAGATGAGAATCCATCGGGAGACACGGTTCCATTGGAACCTCATCCTGATATTGGCACAAATCCACCTGAACCTGAAATAAACACAGTTGTTCCATTACCAATAAAAGACTCCATGACAAAGAAAATGTATAAGGACAAATTGAGGAAGTTACTTAAGAAGTACAAGAAGCATAAGAAAATAGTTAAGAAATTGAGAGAATGGTTGAAGGAAGCAGTTAGGGTCTGGAAATTGAAAGTAGAATTGGAGACCGTAGGGACCCAAACAAAACACTGTTCTTGGGAGGATATTGAAACCCAGACTGAGAGTCCTTTTGTTTGTTAAAAAGGAACCCAAACATAACAATGTCCTTTGAAGAATATTGAGATTCAGCCTGAAGGTCCTTGCTCTTGCTCAATGGAAATCCAAATGGAATTTCCCACTACAAATGGATTTGTCCAAACCAATTCTGAGGAGAATACTCAGGAAAATTGTTGTATGCCCCAAGGAACATTTGAAGTTGATATTTAAACTAATTTTGAAAGAAATGCCCAAGTAGATTTTTATATGTCCTGAGAAGCATCTGAGGCTATTGTTCAAATTGATTCAATGATAACACATGATGATGAAACTCAGACAGGGGAAACACCTTATTACGTTGCTCTGGTAAGGGAAGTTGCTATCATAAAATTTCAAAATGAACTAGCCAAGACTCACTAGGAGTTGGCTTGAAATAAGGAAGAAGTAGTGCTGTTACAAGTACACTAGGAATTGCAGAAGAAATTTGAGGCACTTACTGTAACATAAGATGAGACTTTCGCCAATTTCATATATGAGGAGAAGAAAGTAGAAAAAGAACAAGCCAAGCTGCAGAAGGCAAAGGAGAAAATTGAAACTATTTTCTCTCTCTACTCTGATGCTTTGTCTTGTCGATCACCTGCCACCAATTATGCACTATTCTTATTAGAAATATACCTCTTACTAAAGGTTAGATCCGCTAGGGATGGTAAGTAAGTGGAATTCAAGACCACTCCATACTTTGTCAAATGTTTCAAGGAACAACATTAACAGGTACACTACCTTTTATGTGAGTTATACATGTACATTTTTTTCTTGGAGGATGAACTAGATAGTAATCCCGGTCCCTTCATTGGGGATATTCAATTTCAAGCTTTTCTTTCTTTCGCCACCAATGAGATTAAATGGGCTAAAGCCTATAACACTTTTCAAAAAAGGGAATATTTTCTAGACTTATGGGCCAGGGGAGAACCCACAAAATCCCTACATCTTTTGGTCCAACATAAACAGTTCATGAAACAAACATGCATTGCGGCTCAATTAGGACCATTTCATATAGATATCATACATGAAGGAAAGGAATACTTTTAGGAAGTTAAGGAGGAAGATTTTTCAGCAGCAAGACAACGATGGGAAGCTTCCTCTAACAATGTCAGGAATAGGGAGCCATTTGGGTATAGAAATTTCAAAGCTACCTCTACTTGCCTGCATAAATACAACAATATGGTCCTAACCATGGGCCTTGACTGGATAGGGTGCCGTTACAGATGTCTGATTATTTGGTACCCTCTTGATGGGTACTACAGTAATTATAATTTGCTAGATTACTGGGTAAACCCAGATTTTGTAGTAATCAAACATAAAAATGGTTTTAAGCTATATAAGGAAGAATTTTATCCTACTTATTACTTTACACAACTACACCTCAATCGTCTTATTGTAGAAGCTGGATAAAATCGATCATTAAAAAATTGGGTAAATCTGGGCATGAAAAGATAACTTTCGTTATCTTTATATGTGGGAACATAAATTGAACTATTTTTGTTCAAACGAGAAAACAACAATGACCAAGAAAGGGAAAGGACAACATATCAATTACGAAGGACAACAGAAGACCAGGAGGATTAATTTTATTATGTGATGAAATCAGATTGTTGGTTGCGAAATCCTTAGGATCTCTTGATCCCGAGGATTCACTTTTATCCATTTATCTTCCAAGGTTATATAAAACCATTCAGTGAAATGAACAACAGTTAGAAGTTTTAAGATTGTAACTATTCATTTTGGACATAGAGTACTTTCATTACTATGATGCTATAACTCTATTATTGAGTTTAATGAAGAAGATTGTGTTTTACCTATAGTCACATTTTTAGTGTCTTTTGGCAGTGAGTTATGGAGACTTTGGGCCTGGTCGATAGGATATTTACTGCTTTAACTGCGTCATATCTATTTCTACTTATTCTTATAATCATTTATTACTGTTAGTTTGTGAAATTATAATTATTTTGATTGCGGTGAGTATTGCTTATTATGATTTTAGTTTTTTGTTCAAACTAGATTCTATATCTTTTCATGTTTTACATTTGCGTGTTAATATTTACCGAATTGATCTGGTTATTAATTTAAGTATTCAATTACTGTTCATTCTAAAGTAATGTTACCTGAGATCTCAATCTTATAGTTGAATTATTTCCATGAGATGTTTGCATAGTTACTTGCTATTCAATTGCTATAACTTTCCTTTGTGTTGAACAAATTATTGTCTATAATAGTCAGATTTGCTGAGAGTGATTCCTTTTACTTTCATTCTGATTCAGTTCATTGCATAATAGATTAAAGTAGATTTGAAAATGATTTAAATATTTCTTTCAGGACTGTTTGGATTGAACTTCGAGAATCAAATATTATTGCAACGATTCAAAATCATTTCATTATGAATTAGCAACTGAATTCACTTGCATAGATAATGATGAACACTCTTGAAATAAACAAACTTGCCCTAGTTTGATAACTAATGTAGTTATTAATGTTTCTTTTAATAGTCATCTTAGTGCACCAATAGATACATGTGCAGATTGTATGTAATATCTTGTCAAGTGTAAGTTCAAGTGTTGATAGTTGGATGGAATAGTCATAGAGTAGATGAAGAGTCATAAGGGTAGATGAACAGTCATAAAGGGAATGTCAATGACCACCCCACCCTTTGCTATATATAGTCCCTCATAGCTCACTGTAGAGGCTTTTGGTCATCCAAGCTTCCAATAGGAGTATCTCAGAGAGAGCTTGGACAATATTGTAACGAGCCTTGGCTTCTCCATTATGCAGAGCTAGTATATCTCTTTGGAGGAGCAGGTGGCAGTGACTGTAACATTCCACTATCGGAACTAGTGGTTGGTCATGGTTGTATTTTATGACTGGAACTTACACTTCTTAATATAATAGAGCCAACACATTTCATGCATATGTTGTATTGTATTTTAGCTATCTTGTTTACACTAAATGATATAAGTATCTGTTTTCTTATGCATACATGTGTAGATATTTTCTGTATATGTATGTATGAATCTTATTGAAATGTGTTGTTGGTTTAACCATCACTTTGGATTGATAGCTTACTTGTTTTACATGTTGTGATGCATCTTAGCTCATGTGTTCCCTTCTTAACTCCGTGCTTTCACAGGTTTCCAAGGGGCACACTCACCTCACCCTCTGTGTGTTAGAACTGCTCATGCACCTTCCTTGACTTGCTGCATATGTCACACCCTTACTACCAACAAGGATGTCTTACTTGCCTCTGTGCAAAGCCATGGTGAAGGTGATATCATACGACCCACTACTAGGACTCCTACACCGAATGGTTTGAGGTCTAGTTGGGACTTCTTACTGGGGAGATCCCTTGACATGTTGGTGGGTCCAACACCATCAACATGTTCCAAAGAAGATTGTGTTAGATAGGGATGCAAAGTTCAGTTCCAAGTTTTGGAAGGAATTGTTTATAGGTTTTGGCATAGAGTTGGCGTTAAGTACAACTTATCATCCGCACAGATGGATAGACGGAGAGGGTCAACAGGATATTGGAGGACATGTTGAGGATGTATGTGATGAATCAGCAACAATTGTGGGAAGAGTATCTTCCACTGGTAGAGTTTGTTTACAAAAATGGGTATCGTGAATCTTTGAGGATGTGTATGTTTGAGGCATTGTATGGGCAGATTTTTAATACTCCCATCAATTGGAGTGATCCAGTTATAGGGTGTTATTGGAATAGACATCTTGGTGGACATGGAACAAGAAATGTAGGTAATCAAGAAAAATCTAAAGGCAACACAGAATATGAAGAAGAACTATGCAGATCGGAATAGGTTGTTTAAGGAGTTCCAGGTTGGGGAATAGGTGTACTTGCGCATCAAACCAAAGAAGAGCTCATTACAGATTGGATCATGTGCCAAGCTGGCACCATGGTTTTGTGGACCCTTCGGTATTGTTGAGAGGATTGGGTCAGTAGCCTATCGACTTGCACTGAATCTGACAATGAAAGTACATGATGTTTTCCATGTGTCATTTCTTAAGAAGTATGTTAAATATGTTGATCATGTGATTAACCGGTCTACATTGTAGGTGGAATCAGATGGAGAATTCTAATCGGAGCCTCAGTGCATATTGTAGTAAAAGGTGCTTATGCTTTGTAACTGAGAAATATAGTAGGTTAAAGTGTAGTGGAAGCACTTTGGGCTTGATGAAGCTACATGGGAGATGATAGATTAGATGCGTGATATGTATTCTTCCTTATTTTCCATTTGAGGAAAAACAATTTTGGTATGGTGTTTTGGTATATGTTTTGGTACATGTTTGGTGATGTTTTGGTATATGTACATATGTATATGGATCTAAATACTACCGTGAGATATGTTATAAAGCTCTAATAAGTGGTATGGGTGTCATGTCATCATGATGTTATGCTTTTTATGTTGTCATGTTGGTTTTCTTCTCAGCAGGGTGACCATTGTAAATATTGCATTGAGCTATGTTATAAAGATCCATGGGAAGTGTGTCTATTTTTTAGTGGTTTTGTTGAGGTATAGGTGTGGTTGAACACCAAGGATGGGGGTTGTCCATAGGGGTTGTTAAGCTTGGGGACATAAGTGCCCCTAGGATAAGGAGTTCCCCCTTGACTCATTGAGGTTGAGAGTGGGGTGCCCATATGGATTGAGAGATGTTGAAAAGTGTGCAACAAGAAATGATTGTTGAGAATGCAACAAGATGATGGAGCTTAGTGGAAAGGAGTCGCCTTCACTAAGTGGGCCCGCAGGCTATTTTTGGCGCAAGTCTATTTTTAGACTATGTCTATTTTTAGACATATGGATCATGTCTATGGATTGCAGGTTGCTGTTTATGGATGATTGATCAAGTTGGAAAAAATAGATGGACTTCTATTTTTAGACCATAGCGGAGTGAAACCACAGCGGAGTGACTGCTTAGTCTAAATATAGAACAGTCAAATATTATTAGCTCATAATAATATTTTGACTATAAACTTTGTCTTATTCTCTTGGAGCACTTCATGATGAGCTACGGATGTGGTACATGCAGATCCCAGAAGGAAATACGTGGTTACCTATGGGATGACTAATATTTGCATGCAAGACTTTAGTTAGAACTCAAGTGAGTTGAGTTTAGTGGACTGGAGGTGCAGTTGATGGAGTTGTGTTCAGTTTAGCTTTGTTAAACTTGTTGTATTTAGTCTAGCTGGCAAATAGACTAGAGATGAGTTGGGTGAATTAGTTATTAATTAATTCACAAGTTATTAACTCATAATACAACTAATGAATACATCAGTTAACTCAGTTGCATGTCAGTGCATGTTCAGTTCAGCAGGGACAGGTGTTAGAGAATCAGATTGCTATCAGTTGTGACTATAGTTGTGCACCAGATCTTGCACAAATCAGGGGATTGAGTATGCCAATGAGTTTTCACGTATTATAGCTTGTTCTCACGTGATTTAGCCAAGGAAAGACGTGGCTGCCTTGGAATTATCATCAGTTCTCAAGCAGGTATTGAGCAGCGGAGGCAGGCAAGCAGCGAAGGAGATTTGAGCCAGTGATTGATTCAGATCTGAGCTGTATTGTGTGTAACAGAGGTGGAGATACTTGTGAGAAGTATTATGCTGTGTAATGTTACATGACTCAATCATTAATATACAGATAGTTGGGGTTTTTAGCGAGATGCTTTCCCCGGGATACATACTGTGTTAATGTGTGAATGCTCTTGATGTTTTATTGTTATTGATGCTGCTATATTGATGATCAACGTAGAGGAGCTTATGTATTGTGTATGTTTTCCGCAATAGTACATGATCAGGATAATCTCTGTTGAATATGTGTTAAATTATTCAAAATTTCTACAAGAGATACCTTGTTGATGGATCCCGATAGCCACATAATAAGTCCTGGCCCTTGAATGAAATATGGAGGATTCATGTCAATCAATGACTATCCATTTTGTCTTGTAAATGAAGAGGGAACAATAATCTTCCTGATTGGTATATGCATATTGGGAATAATGACCCCAAGCAGTTGAACTTGGGGGCTGGAACTAAATAATGGATTCCATCCAAAAGGGTTGCTGAAGGGACCCATGCTAACTACACTTTATGGAGCACTATAAGGAGAACTATATGGAGCGCTTGCTGACGGTCCAAGAGCTGACACAAAAGGGGTGAAAACTGGTATGTACTAGGTTCCACTCATGTTGGGTGTAACTATGGTGATTGGACATGGCATAGTTAGGATAACTGGGTTTTCCATCAGTGGTTTGGTACTAACTGTCGACTGGGGAAGTGGAGGTGGACCAAAAGTTTCCACAAAAGCCCATGACCCATTATTCGTTGATGGGATGGTGGATATAGGTTCAACAAAAAACATAAGAGGTACAGGTGCAACTGGAATCAATAATAGTCCCAATAGATTCATGATCAGAGGATTATAAGGAGGAATAAAACTTTTAGTAAAGAAATCTTCCAGTAAACTTGAGTCGTGGGATGTCCAGACTAATTTCATGTTAGATCTTGGAGAATGATTAACCAAAGATGGGTAATCTAGCTCAATAGGGCTTGACAGATCCTCCACAGTTAATGGAGGAAGACCTTGTAGCTGTATAGATTGACGACGAGGGCTGTTTGTAGCCACAGTGACTGATGAATTTTATCAATAGATTTTATAGTGATATTTATTAAAGTGTCGGTGATAACAAACTAGCACCTAAAAATAAAAAATACTCTAAATAAGTCAATCAACAGGTAGAGGGTATGACCCTATCTGATAACCACCATTTGCTGGAGATGAAACCCAGTATCAGAATGGATAAAAGAGAGAGTTGGCCAAATGTACAGTTACAATTACTCTTGAGCTTCGCCTGAACCTTAGATTAAGGGGCCAAGTACTCTTGTGAAGATGAGCACCCTCCCAAAAACAAAAGATAGAGTAGTTTCATCTATTTACGTACCAGGGAAGCCCACCCCAGTCACCTTGTGTTCATCCCTAAAACGTATGGCCACTATGGTTACCTAAAATCATAGACACTACCGGGGGGGACATGGTTGTAGACATTATGCTGTGGGTAGGATATCTGAGTCCCTAACTCAACTCCGATATTCTTGAAGGGATCCCCGATACACATAATACCCAAAGGAGATGTAAGCGAAGGTGGTCTAACTTCGTTTACAATCAAATGTTGTCTTTTTTTTAGCTCCGGTTTGACTGGATGGTCCTAGATAGTATGAGTGCAGAAGGATTTCCCACGTTAATGACACTAATTTTGGTGTATGATCTTGGGCAGTTAACCAACAACTGGATAACTCGAGCTCATAGCCTAAACTCATATGTGTTTACTCAAAAACGAGTTACTGATTGATTTTACTACAATGTAAAATTTAAATGTACTTTGTTAATGTCTTCGGTGGGGGTGTTGATGTATGAAGTTATGTGGGGCTCTGACTCAAACCGTGCAAAAAATGCTTTAAATTTCCCTTCGATGAATGAGTTGCTTCTACAAGGAAGGAATCATTTATACATCAATATATACCATGCATCCAGTATAAGAAAACAAAAGTACAACCGACAGAAATACAATGCTCTCTAACAACTTTTAAAACCAAATAAATGCAGATCTAACCAAGTAAGTAGAAAAATTGTAATTTTTTTTTATTTTCTTTTTTATGAAAAGCTTAAGCAGTAAAGCTATTTTCCTAAAAAGAAAAAATTGTTCAGGAAATAGATATCAATCAAACATGCATAGCTATAGATCCCTGATTAGTCTAGAAGCAACTTTCCCAACCCATGAATTCACATAGCCGACTACTTATCAAGAAGTGGTTGGCTAATGCATTGTAACATAGGACATAAAGAGTTAGTGATTGCACTAATGCTCTATTTGTAAGGCCACAATGCTTTATAAAGCATTGTTGTCACTGGTAGGGTGAATTAGCGAGCAATAGGCTCTAAAATAAGGCTGTGGGGATCAGATCTAAGGCTGAGCACTGAGAGAAGGGTGATGTATAGTCTTGAGTGGTTAGAAAGGGGATCAAGAAGTACACGAAGGTCTGGAAGAAAGAGAGATATAGGAGCTTTATGGGAGAAAACCGAGAACTAAGTGTACTCCCCAGTGGAGTCACCAATTATGCTATAGGGATTAATGCACGGGTGTTTGATGGTGGTGATACCCTCAAAGATCTTCTCAGGATCATTTGCAAGTAGCTAGATTAGCTACAGCTAGCCCAAAGATACATGCACATATCCGTATTAGTTAAATGATAATCAAAGTAAGAAGAAGGATTGTTACCTCAGATCTTGGTGTGGTGTTGCTAGAGAACAAAAGTAGCGGAATGGGAGACCCCTCAAGTAGCTCCAAGATCAATACCCGCACATAAAAAATATGAGGCATAATATCACAACATATAACTTCAACAATCAATACAATAATACATAAGGATATCTATCTGCATACATCCAAGCCACTCATAATCATTAGTGTTGCATAAACATGTAAATAAATCAAAATACCAACTCCATGGAGTGGACAACACAACTACAGGTCTATATTGATGATAGGAAAGAGTGATTACAACCATCCATTTCATCAACCTTCCCTTAATCCTCTAGATCCTCTCTCTCTCTCTCTCTCTCTCTCTCTTCTTAAACTCTTGAAAAGCCAATGTCTAATACAAGCTTCAACAATCAATAGGCAATCCTTTCAATACTTTTGACCTCTTTCACAATGACCCTAGCCTAAAATATTTAATATGAGAGGGTAAGCCTTACCAAATCCTTGATAGGTTCTTTTGGGAAAAATCAGAGATGTTTCCATGCTTTATCACTATTTCCCTGTTTGTAGAATCCATTAAGAATAGAAATTCCTCAAATAGGTCAAATCTGGATGTTTCCCTCCTCTATGAGATGACATAGGAGTGAATATATGGATATTATTTGGTCAACTTGCTCCTTTGATGCCTAGAAACTCACTTAAGTTGACTAATGCACCTCCCGAGGGAACAAACAGAGTTACCCTAGGGACTAATGCACTTGATGCATGGCTAGGAAGATTTATAAAGCATCTTTCTAGTTCCTAGAGAGCGTTAGCTTGGAAAATAGGCCTCTGGACTTGGTCAATCTTTTAGTAATCTTTCCCTTCTCCTCTGAGCTGATGAGGTTCCACTCACATCTTCCCGAACTCCATTAGTTTTCCTCTTTCCATAACAAATTCCCAAGATCCCCAAAACATAGAAGGTCATAATAATAATAAAATGAAGGAAACCTAGATGTTCAAACAACATTACAAAAAAATAAACAAAATGGCATGACCATGCACCAATCATAGTCAAAATCGCAAATCAAGCATAAAACTTATTGAAAATGCTGCAAGAAAATCTATTTTTGACTTTGCCTTGGTCAAACTAGATTAGAATTCGAATTTGAATTTCAGTAGAATATTTGGAGGTAGTTAAATGAGGTGACATGGCACTTGTCACTCATTTAACTCAGCTAATTTAGAGACACTTGAGTTCAATTTAGTATGATTGATTGCTAATTTCCAGCAATATATTTTAGTTAATTTGAGTTATTGTGAGTTAAACTAGTTCTAACTGTTAGAGAACTAGTGGAGGATCCAGTAGTGGGGTGTGTACCTTAGTGATCAACTAGTTAACTATCCAATTAGCTGAGATTAATTGATGAATGCAGAGAATTCAAGTTACCTAGTTTAGATTGGAGTTCAAGGGTAGTGTACTATCATTTGTAGACTATTCAAAAGTGTATAAGTGGTGAATGCAGTTATATAAGGGCCTTAAGAAATTATGAAATTCTCATTGAGGAATTTCCTAATTAATAGGGGCCTAATTACTTAAGGAACAATGCAAGGAAATAGGAGCTTTGCAGGTTGCAAAATTGGTTAAGTGTTGGCTAGAGCTAGTTTGTGAGTTAGTGAGATAGACTATACTAGTGCAGAGGTTGCTCAAGCTTGAGAAAGAATTATATGTATTCTATATTTTCTTATTAATGAATTATAGATAGGAAGGGGTTTTGAGTGGTTTCTTTCCCCTAGATAAATATCTGTGTATTTGTATTGAATCATGTCATATGTTTATGATTCCCTTTTTCGATCGTGAATTTATTTCCGCAGATGAGTAGAGTAGATTCAAGTTTTATGTTTTAGTAAATTACATGAGCAATTTTGAATCTACATAGATTTTTTACATGTTATCAGAGCAGGATTCACAGTAGAGAAGAGAATTCAAAGTTTTTATTGCAGGAGTATCGAAATTGCAAGATCAATTCTTTAGAGCTAGAAGGATTGTGTTCTATGGTCTAAGGCTTGAGTATGCTCTTGAGGGTAGCTCAAAATTTGTTTGTTGGAAGGACCTCATGGAGACAGTACTGGAAGACAATGGTTTGAAGGATTTTTTGAGATTGACGTTCCAAAACTAGGATCATCATACCTCAATGATCTAATAAAATGGAGGAAGTTTATAGCCAAGGCAAGGAGAATCATATTGGAGGGTGTGAAGGATCACATTGTATCCAATCTCCATGGGAAATGAACCTTGTATGCAATGTGGAAAGCACTGAAATATTTTTTCCAAAACAACAATGACCATAGGATATTGGCACTCAAAGATAAGATTCGAAATATAAAGATATAGAAGAATGAATCTATTCAATAGTACCTTGGCTGGTTCACAAAATGTCGTGATGAACTTGGAGGAGTTTGGGTTACTGTTGTTGCAACAAAATTGGTGAAAATTCCATGTAATATAAGTTAATAAAAGGAAAAATAATAACCATGGTTGATGGGAAACTTATTCCAAGTTGAATGTTGGGAAAAAATTCTAGTGTGGGCATTCATTTGGTTTATTATGGCTAAGGAAATTGACAAAGGAAATAGCTAAGGCTTTGGAAAGGAACAATGGAATTTTTGGCACATTTATTTATGAACATAATGGAAATTAGGTGAAAGGTGACAGGTTGCATGTGAGGAGGAAAATGAAGGAAAATAATGGAAAATGAAGAAAATAGAGGCTTCATTGATAAAAAGGCTTATGAGGATCAATTGTTAACCTTCTGTAAATTTAGTTGTGGAGCTCTCTCATTATTCTCTCTCTCTCTCTCACTCTTTGGAACTTAGAGTTTTCTTGGAGAACTTTAAAATTGGATTAAAAAAGAAAAATAAGGAAAGAGGAAGTAGAGATCAAGAGAGGAAGAGAAGGTTCAAGTAGCTACAATAATATTATTTGCAGGTATCGATTTGCACGTGTATTTTCCTTGCTAGATTTGACATGCATGGTATTGCATGTGGTTCTTTTGTTGTTATGGCATGGGGTTTTTCAGGTGTGACAATGTTTTCAGCCTAACCTTGCCATTTCCAGATATCCATGGTGTGATGGGATTCTCATGTTTTGGTTGAGTTGGATTGATGGATGGATTCAAATTTGAGTGGGTTGGATCTCTAAATGATAGAACACATGGCTTAGTAACCCCTGAACGAGATTGTGGGTTGCAGTAAAGATATATGTTGTGTTGCCTCGGTGGGCCTAGGAATCATTACCGATGAATGTCAGGACATACGGTAAAGATAAGAGGTGGTTTACTCCCCATTGGGCCTAGTAATCCTGGGTTGGATATTCTGGTAAAGCCTCGAGAGTGGGTCTCAATTTAGGGCCTAGTGATCCTGTGTGGATTGTAGTAAATCCCGAGAGACTAGGAAACATGAAAATTCATCTCAGTGTAGGTGGATAAATTTGGTGGCATCCATGCTTATTTGGCCTAGTGATCGGGTGGAGATCATGGTAAAGCCTTTTTTTCTAGGTAAATCCTCTCTGATGACAAAGACAATCCCTCTAGACAAATTACTGGTATTAACAACCTAAGTAAAAATCTACCAGACACTTTCCTAAGTTACAATTTAAATGAGAAACGAAGAAGATGGCCTAGCTCGTTCTGATGCTATCTAGATTCCTTTTTTTGAAGACTTTGAATCACTTGTACCATGGGCTCATTCCTACTAATCACAACGTTTATGCACCTGCACAAGAGATCAAGACACAACAAGGCATGTAAATACCAATATCATATTCAAAAGAAACCTAATTAACTGATCAAGGAATGTTAAGATAGATGATACACGAGCATACAAATCAATGGAAAATGAACGAGTAGTTGTATATTAATAGAAAAGAAGGGAAAGCATACAACCAAGCCTTGATGTTGATAGGCTCTCCTTGAATGAATGTCCAGGTCCAAGCTAAGCTCTCCAAGCACTCCTTCTCCAAGCCAAATGAGTAGCATATAGGCATAATCATAGCATAAGGGTGCAAATAGACATAGACCAACCATTTGGGAATGGCAGAGGATGAATATATAGGCAGGGAAAGGCAGTTAGGATCTCTTCAAAGATAGGAGTAGGTCCTTATCTCAAGGAGGTAACTCATATGGATAATACCAAGAGGCCTAGTTGGGAGAAATCAACCTCATCTATGCCGAACAACCTCCAGCTCACCGCTCTGGAGTCTTCTAGATCACGAAGCTTCTCATCTTCTTTGGGAAAATTTCCTTTTTGGGATCATTGTAGGTATACAAGTAAATAGAGTGATTCCATCATGGGTTAAGTATAATACAACAAGATACCATCTTATTTTTCAGTCTCATAAGATCGATGATGCTCAAATTAGGGTTTAAGAGCTGTTTCCTTCAGGGGAAGCTCAAGGCATTTTCCAATCAATTTCTAAAGGAGGATTTGAGATGCATATATGAATGAGTACACTACATAATGGTCATGTTTTGGGAACTTCAGGGTATGTCACAGGGAAGCGCAGGAGGTGTGATAAAATACTGTGTAACAAGGCTATTATGACATGTTAATTGTGTTGGCCAAGTGATCCTGGATGGATTAAAGTAAAGACTAGTTTCTATTGATGAGGGTGAGGTGGTTTATCCTCAGGATGCCCTAGTTGGTTCTTTTGGTTTGAGTCCCACATTCATGCTTGGAATATGGCACAAAGGTGAATGACTGAAGAGATATTTGTCTCATCCATTCTATGGTTGGGTGGAATGTGGTAGTCCCATCCCAGGTTTTGATTTTTCATCATCAATATGAGGTTATTTCTCCTTGTATTTCTAAGAGTATTGTACTAGTTTATATGTGGATAATATGGCTTTGATTTCATTAGTATTTTTTTTTTGTATTATGTTGGTTATGTATATGCTTTATGACAATGACTAACTATGGATCTCATCATGTTTTTACTTGTAAATTAATGGACAATGTATGTATGACCTAATAGATGATAATGCAACAAATGATATGAGGGAACAATGGTTCTTAGTGATTATTAGATAAATATGAGATCCCTATGCTTAAATATGTTGTTTACACTTGTAGATTACATATTTGTGATATGTTTGATGAAATTCCTATCATGGCTAGTCAGGGTCCAGTTAAGGGATTTTTCAAGTATTTATTTTTGCATCATTGTTTCCCTGTTATCTTACTGTTCTGAAGGTGTCATTCAATTTTGGGTGGTAACCTAGGCTTTGGGCCTAAAAAAGTGGCTCAAATCCTAGGGACACTGGCACAATACTAAGAAAAATAGTCCCTGGACACTAGCATGCCTTGTCATGAGAGCACCTAGAGCCTCCTGGACGCTGGTAGGTCGATAGCATGAGAGCGTCCATGGTAAAGTGGTGAAAATCTTCAGTGGGACCTAGGGGTTAGCTACCTGAGTGGTCAGGATGGTTCCTAGGAGTCCTGTAGTTGATATGGAAGGTCTATATGTTGTGTTTCCATCGTTTCCACTTCCTTAAGGTCACATAGGAGGTTGAATCTAATCATAGTAGCCTCGTGTCACATATTTATCCTGGTTGGCTATGTAGGTTAGTCGTGGAAAGAATATAACACAACCCAACAATCTCCCACTTGTTTTTTTCTTTCCACAAGGGGCCACAGGAGAGCTTAGTCATTTTTCCAGCCCTGAAACGCCCATTGTTTCTCTACACCAAGAGAACTTCTCAGAGCTCACAGATTTTGTCAATGCATCTGCAGTATTCTTCAAAGTGTCCACCTTTACCAGCAACACCTTTTTGTCTTCTATCATATCCCTCACAAAGTGATACTGAACATCAATGTGCTTTGTCTTTGAATGATAAGCAGGGTTGTTTGCCAAGAAAATTGCACTTTGGCTGTCACAGTCTATCCTTATAGCTCCCTGTACTAACCCCATACTTGAACACAATCTCTGCAACCAAACTGCTTCCTTACTTGCATAAGTGGCTGCCATGTATTCTGCCTCTGTAGTTGATAGTGCCACTACAGATTGTTTCTTACTCATCCAACTGACTGCACCTCCAAATAGGTTAAACACATACCCACTTGTAGATCTTCTCTGATCCAGATCTCCAGCCCAGTCTGCATCAACAAAGCCATGAATATCCAACACTCTGTCCAATCCTGGTCTTCCTTGGTAGCACAAACCATAATCACTAGTGCCACGCCAATACCTGAAAACCCGCTTCACTGCTGTCCAGTGCTCCTTCCCTGGTTTTGACATAAACCTGCTCAATACTCCCACTGCATGTGCAATGTCTGGTCTAGTACAGACCATGGCATACATCAAGCTACCAACTGCACTTGCATATGGAACACGGACATGTCCTCTTCCTCTTCTTGTGTCTTGGGACACTGTTCAGCAGATAACCTCACACCTACAGGAATAGGAACCTTCACCGGTTTACTATCCTGCATATTAAACCTCTGCAATATTGTGTCCACATACTTCCTCTGGTTTAACCAGAGCTTCCTCTTTGCCCGATCTCTTTTTATTTCCATGCCCAAAATATAGTTTGCAGCACCGAGATCTTTCATGTCGAATTTGGAGGACAATTGGGTCTTCAAATCCTGGATAATTTCTTTGTCATTTCCAACCAGCAACATATCATCCACATACAAGACCAGATAAATAACACGGTCACCAATTAATTAAAATACACACAGTGATCTACTTTGCTTCTGGTGAAGCCAAGTCCCCGTATAAATGTATCAAATTTCTGATACCACATCCTTGGTGATTGTTTTAACCCATACAAAGACTTCTTTAACTTGCATACCAGTTCTTTCTTACCCTTCACCGAAAGCCTTCAGGTTGCTTCATGTAGATTTCCTCTTCCAAATCCCCATGAAGAAATGTTGTCTTCACATCCATCTGTTCTACCTCAAAATCAAAAGCAGCAGCAACAGATAAAAGTAATCTAATAGAAGTTACTTGGCAACAGGAGAAAAAATATCACCAGAATCAATTCCCGACACCTGGGAATAACCTTTTGCTACCAACCGAGCTTTGTATTTCTCCACCTTCCCTTCTGCATTTGTCTTCTTCTTGAACACCCATTGCTGCCAATGGGTTTCCTTCCAGCCGGCAACTCCACCAGATCCCAAGCCTCATTTTTGTGCAAAGATGCCATTTCATCAACCATGGCCTCTTTCCAGAGTTTTCCATCCTTTGAATCCACTGCTTCCTTCACAGTTCTGGGATCAT
>APFE030288337.1:1167-11930 GCA_000404065.3 Pinus taeda | reverse complement strand
ATGGAACTTTCACAGGTCCAAACACATCACTGTGCACAAGCTCTAATATTTGTTTCGTTCTCTTACCACCAGAGGGGAAACTCACCCGATTCTGCTTGCCATATACAAAATTTTCACAGAAATCAAAATCCAGAGAGCTATACTCATACCTTCTACCATACCTTTACCATGAAGTATTCGAAGGCCCTTCTCTCCAATATGTCCAAGCCTTTGATGCCACAACGTGGTCTTCTCTCCAGAGACCACTAGATTTTCTGCTCCATTTTCAGGAACCATAGAACTATTGCACCCGTCAACAACAGTGCTACCTTGTAGCTTGTATAGAGTTCCAATCTGAACTCCCCGCATCAATACCAGTGCTCCTTGAACCATCTTGTAGGTATCCTTCTCGAACACTGTCTTTACACCTGCATCATCCAACTTGCTTACAGAAATCAGATTTCTGGCCAGTGCAGGAATATGCAAAACACCCGGAAGGATTCTAACCCTTCCACCTTGCAACTTCAACTTTACTTTTCCACGTCCAATGATTCTAGCCTTCCTATCATCTCCTAAGAAGACATCACCACCATCGTATTTCTCATACTCGCAGAACCACTCTCTATGGGGAGTGAAGTGAAAGGATGCACCTGAGTCAATTAACCATGCCTCATGATCTACATGTGTACTTGAAGAAGCCAAGTACACATCCCCACCTTCATCTGAGGTGGTTTTCGCCTCTGCAGAAGGAGCATCATCAGATCCCTTTCCTTTATCAGGAGATTTAGATTTACACTCCTTCTGAAGTGCCCTTCCTTTCCGCATTTCCAGCACACCACCTTTGTAGGTTTTCCTGGAGATTTAGATCTCCCTCTAGATTTAGATCTCCCACTCGATGACTTATTTTTGTTTCTGTTCTGGGACCGTCCTCGTACAGACAAGGCATCACCATTCTGGTTGTCCATATTTTTCCGTCTCATCTCCTCCGTCAGCAAGGCTGAGACTATTTCATCAAACTGCAAAGCAGTTGCATTGCTACCTATTGCAATAACCAGACTATCCCACGAACCTGGTAGAGAACACAACAAACTGATGCACTTATCTTCATCTAAAATTTTAATATCAACAAATGATAACTGACTTAGCACAGCATTAAACGCATTCAGATGCTCTGTCACCGAGTCTCCATCTTTCATCCTCAGGTTATACATCTTTTTCCGTAGGAATAGTTTATTCACCAGAGACTTAGATTGGTACAAAGTCCCTAAATTGTCCCACAGAGCCTTTACCGTAGCTTCCCATGATACATTCAACAATACTGAATCTGAGACGCACAATCGTATTGTGCTCTTTGCCTTCTGATCCAACTTCTTCCATTCTTCATCGGTCACTCCTGTTGGTTTAGTACCTGGATCTACTGCGATCCAATGATCTTTATCCACCAACAGATCCTCCATCTTGAGTTTCCACAACTCAAAACTCTGACCATTGAACTTCTCAATATCTATCTTTCTGCTGCTCGCCATCTTCTTTCACCACCAGAATTGATCTTGCAGATCTCCCACTGAACAGGGTCCACCACAGGCCCAAGCGAAACCCCTCAGCAACAAAGGCGTCCCCTTGAAGCCAAAACAACTCTGATACCAAATGTAGGTTAGTCGCGGAAAGAGTATAACACAACCTAATAGGCTGGTTACTTGGGTAGATGTGGGAGGGGGCTGTTATAGAGTGGTATCAGAGGATGGTTCACCCCTCAGACTGGATGGGTGGTGTGTTGGTCATGCATTCAAGTTGTTTGTACATGTGGATAATCATTCTTGTGGTTTATGTTCTTGTTGCATTTGCATGGCGTCCGTCATGGTTATAGTGATCTCACCATGTGAAAGAGAATGTTTTTGTTTTAATGTGTCATGAGTGTATGATTTGCTACATGTTGTTTATTCTTGCATATTGTCAGTGTACATCAATATGGTTGTTGTTGTCATGCATGAGGTCATCGTATGTGTAGTTGATATGGTCATGCATTGATGATTGGACTCTAGCTATACTAATGGTTACATGGTTATGTTCTTATGTATTATATGTTTATATGCTATTATGATTATGTTATACATGTATCATGCTGATTTGACGATCTTGCATATGAGATATCCTCCTTGAATTTTTCTAAGGTACATTGGTTTATTATGATTTGGTTTAGCTAACATATTATGACTTGTAGGAAAGGGATCAAAATGACTAGCAATATGGTAGACTATAAAGACTCTCCCTATGATTCAAATGAGCAGCGTGGTATTGGGCACTCTTTTGATTTGACAAACACATTGAGAAACTTGAAGAAATAAATAAGTTATTGTAAGGCAGAAAATGTCAGGATCATACAGGCACAAGAGAAACAAGAAAATGTTAATGCTATACTTATTTAGAGTTCTTCATAATTGTAGTGACAAGGGCCAATTTGGATCAGCCATGGAAAGAAGGAAAAAACTTATGGGGCATATGGAAATAGGTCTCATGGTGGGTACTGGTCAGATAGAGATGACACTCTTAGAGATGGCATATTTTTGGATACTCCAGATGGGAGAGGAGATGGATATATGTACTATTATAGTTCTAGCTCTGATAGGCATCATGATTGTCATCGTTATCATCTATACAGGAGGAGTGATAAGGGATACTTGTTAGATGAGTTTAAGAAAAAAAAACCACCTACTCTTGATGGAGATGTGAGGAAGCCAAAAGATGCAGATTCTTGGATACTTGGGATGAAAAAGTTATTTTAGTTACATAATGACACAGATAATAGGAAGGCCAGAGTAGCTATCTTCAGCCTGGGAGGTAAAGTAGACATCTGGTGGGAATATGTGAAGTGGGTTAGAGACATCAAGACCGATGACTTGAGTTGGCATGAGTTCAAGGGGATTTTTAGGAAAAAGTACTTGTCATAAAGGTACTATGACAGTAAGGCCAAAGAGTTTTATGAGCTAAAGATGGGATCAATAATAGGTGAAGAGTACATGACCAAGTTTCTGGAGCTATTGAGGTATGTATCCTATCTTAAATATGGGAAGTCTAAAGTACAACGATTTGTGGGTCGATTTCTATTAGAATTTAGAGATCAGATTGAGTATGGTGAGCCTCATTCACTTGAGGAAGTTATTGGGAAATTGAAGCATTTATATGAACATTCAAAGTGTAAGAATGAATCTCATAGGTTGAAACGAGAAAGAGAAAGTTAAAGGTAAATGGAAGCCTAAGGGAGCAAGGCCCTAGAATGTACAAGAGAAATAAAACGCAGCACCACAAAAGAGGTTCAATGCAGCTAGACAAAGACATGGGTCACAACAAAAACAACACAGAGGAGAGGGTACTAGTTGGTTGGAGTGTTGGACATGAGGAAAGGATCATCTTAAGAGAGATTGTCCACAAAATCAAGGTGGTAGGCCTCATATATATAGTGCACAGGAGGCACAAACTATTGGGGATGTTGGTCAGAGCGTTTCTCGTATTTATGCAGCATTGGATAACAAACAGGAAGACCATCAGGCATCTATCATTGAGAAGGATGATAAGATTTGTGATCAAGTTATTATATTTTGATTGAAACTAGATCTAATTATAGTTATGTTAGTCCTGACTTGGTGGATAAGTGTGTGTTTAGTAAGGAATTGCATGCAAAATCTTGGTTAGTGCAGTTGGATATAGGTACAAAGAAGTGAGTTCATCATTGAGTAAGATATTGTGCATTTGATTAGAATGGTATTCCTACCACAAAACATTTGAATGTATTACCATTGGGATCATAAAATATGTCAATGGGCATGGATTGGTTGTACTTTCATAGAAACAAGGTAGATTGTTATGACAAAGCTATTGAGTGTGTTGATGAAAATGGGGAACCAAGAGTCTTACGGGGAAAGAAGAAATCCACATTATTTAGGATGGTGACAACTCTATAGGCAAAGCATAGTCATAAGAAAGGGTGTGCATTATTTGAAATTCATATTTCTAGTGATAAAGTTAAGGAAGTTGAGGATGCATATATTTTAAGCAGGTATCCAGTTCTACTTCAATTTCAGGATGTGTTTCCCAAGGAGATTTCAGAGTTTCCACATCATAGGGAGGTAGAGTTTTCTATTGAGGTTGTGAAGGGGCAACTTCGGCCTGAAAGGCACCTTACAAGATAAGAAAACCTGAGTTGGTAGAGTTGAAGTTGAAATTGAAGAAAATGTTGGACAAGGTAAACATTAGGCCAAGTGTATCACCTTGGGGCGCATTAGTGTTGTTTGTGAAGAAGAAATATGGTACTTGTAGATTGTGCATTGATTACAGGCAGTTGAACAAAGTGACCATTAAGAATAGGGATTCGTTGTTTAGGATTGATGATTTGTTCAATCAGCTAAAGGGATAAGTAGTGTTCTCTAAGATTGATTTGAGATACATATATCATCAGGTATGCATCAAAGAAGAGGACATTTACAAGACAACTTTCCAGATTAGGAATGGGAATTATTAGTTTGTTGTAGTTCCATTCGGTTTGACTAATGTTTTAGCTACATTTATGTGCTTGATGAATAATGTGTTATGTACATATTTGGATAAGTTTGTTATTGCGTTCATTGATGACATATTGGTATATTCTAAAAATGAGGAAGAGCATGCCAAGCATTTAGCAACAATGTCGAGGTTGTTGAGAGAGCATGAATTGTATGCTAAGCTCAGCAAGTGCAGTTTATTTTAGACTAAGGTACATTACTTAGGACACGTTGTCTCCAAGGAGGGCATTGAAATAGATCCTGAAAAGATAAGGGCCAATGTGGAGTGGGTAGCTCCCAGGAATGTGGATGAGGTGAGACCCTTCATGGGATTGTAGGTTATTACATGAGGTTCATAAGAAACTTCTTACATATTTCTTATCCTATGACATCATTGTAGAGGAAAGGTAAGAAGTTTGACTGGATTGAGGAGTGTGAGGCCAATTTTGAGCATCTTAAGCAGTTGTTGACACATGCTCAAGTGTTAAAGATTATGGATCTGGATAAGGAGTTTGTAATATATACAAAATTCTTGCAAGAGAGGACTTAGTGGAGTCCTTATGTAGGATGGACAAGTAGTATGCTATTAGTCACAAAAACTAAACGAGCACAAGTAGAACTACCCAACACATGATCTTGAGTTAGAAACGATCATACATGCATTGAAGATGTGGAGGCACTATATTCTTGGAAGGAGGTTTGCACTGATGAGTGATCACATTGGATTGAGGTATTTGTTTGAATAGCCAAATCTAAATGCCAAGTGGGATAGACGGTTGGCCACGATCAATGAGTTTGAATTCGAGATGAAGTACATCAAAGGAAAGGAGAACAGGGTGGCAGATGCTCTTATCTGGCAGATACAACTAAATCACTTAGTAGCTATGAGCTCCTATGGGACAAACTTACAGGATAGGATCTTGTAGACAAGTTAACAGGATGTCAGGTACATGGAGATTGTGAAAAGGTTGCAGCAGAGTATAGGTATAGGTACATGTATAGGTACAAGTAGTAGTACATGCAAAATTATAGGTATAAGTGCAGGTAGTAGTACAAGTACATGTATAGGTATAGGTACATGTATTGGTACAAGTATAGATACGGGTGGAGGTGTACATGATGTGGACTATTGTATTACAATAGAAGGATTGGTAAAATTTAGAGATATGATATATGTGACAGACAAGAGTGAATTCAAGAACGTGATCTTGAGGGAGTTTCACGCAAGACCTTATTCCGATCACCCAGGCTATTAGAAGACATTGACTGTAGTGAAGAAATTTTATTATTGGCCTAATCTGAAGAAGGATGTAACAATGTTTGTGGCTAGGTGTTTCGGATTTCCAGCATGTGAAGGTAAAGTGTAAGCATCCAGGTGGATTGTTACATCTGATTGCGATTCCAGAGTGGAAATGGGAGGTCATTTCCATCCACTTTATCACAAGGTTGTCGAGGATAGTGAGAAAACATGATTCCATCATGGTTGTTGTGGGTAGGTTGACAAAGGTCGCACACTTCATTCCAGTGAAGTCTACATTCTCAACTAGTGATGTAGAACAGGTATTCATCATAGATGTGGTCATATTTCATGGTGTTATGTTGTAGCGGTTACAAATACCCTCCAAAATTTTTCCTTAGCTTCATTTTGGAGCCTCCCTAGCAACCATCCTCAGCAACATGTATTGCACTCTCAAGTACACAAGATTCAGTGGTTTTCTAGCAGCATGACAACCTATGCATGATGGCTTGTTTCACTCCTCTCATAGGCTACTTCCCCAAACTTGGTCCAGCTACTCGCTGGGCAGCTCCCTCAAGAAATTGTGCAATTCTGGAGGAGAACTAGGCTTCCCTTTGGAAATTGCATAATCCTCTCTGGTAGTCTGCTGGGCTAAAAAATTGCACAATCCGATTAGTCAACCTTCCCAAAGAAAACTGCGCAATCAGATCCAACAGGACTACTCAGCCCAAAAATTGCACAATTCTGGGAAACAGTCAGTTGCTTTGCCCAAAAATTGCACAATCCCTCTAGGTAGCCAACCGAGCTCCCTCCCAGAAATGCACACATTTCTCCCTCAGGAAAGAAGGCTGTTGCATGTGCCATTGAGTTGACCGGTTCCACTCAGGACCAATAAAAATTGACTTACATGCATGGGCTACCTTTTCCCGAAATAGAAAAAAGAAACATGAAAAAAAAGCATCCCTAGATTTTAGGGAGCTATTTTTTGCAGTTGAAGCTTACATGCAAAGATCGTTTCAGAAACTTTCCTGCAAGTGTCACTTTTTCCTAGATTTGTGGCATGTGCATCATGAGCATCAAAATTATTATTTGATGCTTCAGAGCTCATTCCTTCACATCAATCTTGGAGCTCTGACATCCTGCATCACATCCAAGAGTCTTCAACACATCCACCACAACTATTTCTAGGTAAGTCGACTTAACTTGTCTTTTGCAGCATTTCTGTCGCTTTTGTGTTTTGGTTTGTGTGAGTGTTGTCTATTTGATTTATGTGAATTCTTGCTATCATTTACATGCATATTAGCTTGTACTAGCACTATTTTAGTTTTTGTTAACATCTCACTACTGTCGCATGCATTACATTGTTTTACACGAAGGGTCACCAATTTGGCGATTTGCTTCACACACATGCATGTTGTTCCATTTTCTGAATCTTGCATTCACTGTTCGCATGCACGATCATCCACTCCTTCTTACACTCAATATCTCCATGGATTCACATTCACATGTGATTTAGGTTACCCGTCAGCGGGTCTTGGAAACCTCAACCTGAACTTTTCCTCACCAAGGTAACATTGTGCAATCCTAAGAGGGAAGGATTTTCCTTCCTCCCAGAAAATGCACATTTCTACCCAGTGACTATCCTCCAGTATTGCCTTGTGCAATTCTAAGAGGCAGTGGCTGTTGGCCCAGAAAATTGCGTAATGCAGTCCCCAGACCTACAACCCTTGCTAGCTAAAATTGTGCATTGCACAATCCCAGCAGCCATCAGGACAGTCTGGATTTCACATTGCGTAATTCAAATATCCAGCTAGCCTCCCAGTAGCCTAGGCTTCCTTTTGCGTAGTTTTGGCAGCCAGTCTCCCAGCGTCTTGGAAAAAATTGTGCAATCCTTGCCAGTTAATCCTCAGGTATGTTGCATGTCATCCCTCAATTTTGCTTTGGTTTTAGCTAACAGATTTCTTGCCATGCATGTCGCAATGTCTATAGATATATCAGGTGTTCATTTGCCTCTCAGTAGTTTAGGATCAATGGCCTCCAAGAGAGAAGGATCAAAGGACACCGACAAGAAATGCAACTAGAGCAACAGTTCAACGAGTGTCTACAATTTTTCTGATCTATGAAAACACCAAGCTGATTGTAGAGAAGGACATCAAGCTAAAATGGAAAGAGGTCAATGATGCATTTGTAGACACATTTGGGGAAGATCTCGAAGACCTCCAAGTCTAAGTGAACATGCACAAGTTCGGCTTATACCAGATTGCATGCAAGTATCCCGTGTTCCCATGCGTGGACATGATACATTGGATTGTCTCACACACTGATCCTGAGACGATGACATTGAGTAGTGTCAACAAGATGAAGATTACTACCTTTAGGGAACAGGATTATGAACAGATGTTCCATATTTTGAAACGAGTGATCACCATGGAGACACCCTTCAGCATACCCAACAACAATGCCAACTCCAGGGATACCTTGAAGAACTAGGTGAAGGAGCTGGCCAAATTTAGGATGGCACCCAACCAGGTTTACAAGATGAAGACACTGCAGAAGGTGTGTCAATACCTGGTCATCTTTTCATGTCACCTGTATGACGGGTTTTTAGTTGAGGCTTTCCCCTGAGTATTTTCTATGTTTCATGTGAATTGATTCTTCTTCTTCTGGTTATACGTGTTCAACTTGATCTTGCTCAATCTTTAAGCTTCCACAAATTCATAGTAGAAGTAGATTATAGTATTTTTATTTGGTATATTTCATTATTAGGTTAATCTATAGTCAGAATTTCTACATGATCTTAGAGGTATATTTGTAGCGAATTTGCAGAATTTCTATAGTTTACAAGATGACGATACTGCAGAAGGTGTATCAATACCTGGTCATCTTTGCTTGTCGCCCATATGGCCAAGAAAGCATGGATACCTTCCCACAAATTTGGGTGATCATGTTGGACCTAATGTCCAATGAAGGAAAAACATGCAGCTCATATAACATGTTGGCTCACAGGCTGAAGGAACAAGTAAGAAGAGTTTGACAGCCGCCCAAAGGTCAGCAAGCGGAAATCTACATATCCGCTTACATCTTGGATGCAATTTGTGCCCGTCAGGAGTTCCTGGGATTGAAGTGGGCATGGACATCAGTGGAGACCTCTGTGAACACTTATTCTAATATGTTGTCCGAATTCAACTTCAGAGGAGTTATCACATAGCTGCCAGATTATTTTATCACCCCGATGTACAAGATGATATTTGAATAGCATCCACCTTGCATGTCGAAGGTAGTGATGGAGGAACTCATTGATATAGAAGATTGGTATGCCTCACCATCTAACACCTTCATAAGGATATACAATGTGGAGAACCCTCTACATGTTTTACCAAAGTTTTCCTTTGACAAGCTTGTCATGCAGGAAGTATCATACCATATCTCAACATGATTTTCAGCTAGGCTGCACTGGAAGAAGAAGGCACCTTGGCCCGCTCTTCTGTTGCAGATCAATTATATGAGATACATAATTTTAAGCATGGGGATGTCGAAGTAGAGGAGATCAAGAAATACCCATTCGATGCCAGAAGCTACAATCCTATGAACCGCATTTTTTTGTAAAAGATCATTGCACGAGAGTACAATTTTAGTGGATCCACGGGGTGTGTCATTGGGCAAAGGAGAACCCATGGAGATATTGTTATATCTTCTCCAGGCCCAATGAACCAGTCGACATCACTGTGGAATGGTTAGAAAAATAGCATGAAGCAACATCCAGGAGAACACCAATAGTAGAGGTAAACATACTATTGTATGACAAAGGAAAGAGGAAGATTATCGATAGCATGGAGACATAAAAAAGCTACAAGTTCAGAGAAGAAACACTTATGTAGAGAGAAGCTATGGGGAATAGAGGTGAAGAGGAACCATCAAAATAGGAGGAACATGCAAAGATAGAGAGATAAATAGAGAATGGAGGAAATAGAATGCTCGTACAGGTAGACGACTCATTCGAACAACTGGGACCAAGTAGGTAGGGTGAAAAGTCACAAGTGCAGGACTTTTCTCAAGAGATTGAGCAAGAACTTGATCATATGGATACGAATATGGAGCAACAAGAGTTAGAGAAAGGCATCAAACTCATGCCTTACCACCAAGAGGTCGACCCACCGACTTCACTAGATCTAGAAGCGGAGCAAGTCCCAAGCGACCAAGGAGACACTGAGGTCCTTGGAGACAATCCAGAGGGAGAAGCACAACATCTCATTCGATGAGTCCCAACATAGAGTTATGTAATCTCACGGAGTGTCGATTCCATATGATCACACATCTACTGTGCATTTTAAGGAACGAGTGATCGTTTCTGATGTGCATAAGCATCCAATAGCATTGGCTGATGCTACCATAGCATATGTTGAAGCCACTAGCTCTTGTTTTCACTTCTTAATAGTTGAGAACGAGAGAATGGCAAAGGATTTACAAATGACCAAGCAGGGAGGAGAATTTGTTACAACATTCATTTAAGCATAGTTGAAGAAGGCAATATTGGATGAAGTATTGTCCCTTGACACAGTCATGCGACCATTGTATTCCAAGTTTGGTATCATGCATAAGGCAGTTGTCCATCTCAACGACTGGTAGCAACGATGTGTGTTACACTGAAATTTGTCACCATGACTATCTGCAGTTAATATGGCTCCATCAATAGTCATATTATCCTCCTTGTCAAGCCTCATACCTCTACTCTTCATGTCAAACTTCAAAAAGAGAGAAAGTCAGTTAAAAGCATGTTTATCTCTGGGTACGCAGGTTCTCTCTACCTTACCTGCGTGTACGCACTCCAAACACACTGTATCTGTGTACTTGTACGCTCTGTAATCCAAAGGATGGGTGCGTACCCCTGTAAAGGTCAAAAGGCGCGAGTTTCATCTTTAAAAAGTTACTTGTGGTCACTTCTAGAGCCTTCTAGAAGAGTTTTTGACGTGTATTGAGCGCCTCCAGCTGGTTCATGCATCCCTATGATAGAG
>APFE030288336.1:0-16768 GCA_000404065.3 Pinus taeda | reverse complement strand
CAGAGCGCAAGTTTCCCCATATGAACCTACATATGTGCAGGTTTCTCTAGGCTGAATCGCATATACACGCAGTTGTGCATTGACACAATTGCATATGCCCTAATTTTCCAAGATTTTTGCAAATCTTTCTTGTTCAGAAAATTTGTTTGCTGGTCTGAGTGTTTACTGAGCAGTCAAGTTTGGTTGTCAGTCTGTGTTTGTACAACAAGTTTCTGATTTCGAATTCTCTCTAGTTGTGGAAATTTTTGGTCTTGTTTTGTTTTGTTGCAAGTGTCATCATTTGTGTTTGAGCACACAATATTTCTCTCTAAGAATCTTAGTTGTTCTAGTCTTCCAAGATAGAAAGATTGGTTTCAATCTTTGTGACAAACTTTATTTTTGTGATCTTCTTGCTTTGTATCAAAACTGCATCTTATGGCCATTTGCTTTTCTTGCTTTTTGAAAGTTGTTGAGTGACGATTTTGAGAGTTGTCTTTCTTGATATTTTGATCATTGTCACCAAGCTCTTTTTGTTGCTTTTTGGTCATTAAGAGCATCTTGAAACACTTATTTTGTTTCGTTTTCACCCATTTTGAGTTGATAACTTGCAGAGTGTTTTTGTTGCCTATTCTTCGGTCTCAAAGTTTTCAATAGTATTTGGAGCACTTTTGAAAAGTCATTTTTTGTTTTTTCTTTTGAAGAAAACTTCTTGAAAACTTGGTCTTTGCTTTCTTTGGCCTTGTTTTGATTTGGTTTCTTTTTGCGAGTAAAAGTGCATTTTGTTTGTCTTGAAATTTGCTTTTAGTGTTTGGACGAAAATGATCATTAGCAACTTATATTCTATCTAAACATCTTAAGTAGCTAATTAGAAGCGATAAAAAGTTACTTTCATTCTTTGCTTTAGAGTAGTCTTAAGTTTTTGCATCAACATATACTCATTGCAATAGGATAGTTTGTGCATCTTTTAGGGAATCCATATTTTTTGTTAGTTTTTGTGAGTGTGAAATTTGTTAAAAGAAAAGAAAAGAAAAATTTATTGCCTTCTTAGAAGTTCCTTAG
The DNA here is from genome assembly GCA_000404065.3 of Pinus taeda. Lineage (NCBI taxonomy): Eukaryota > Viridiplantae > Streptophyta > Pinopsida > Pinales > Pinaceae > Pinus > Pinus taeda. The sequence goes on along the minus strand of APFE030288336.1, from coordinate 15,730 downwards.
AACTTGGTAGAAATTTCTTTCATCGAAGAAGAAAATGAGTGCTTTTGCATATAGTTTGGTTTTTATTAATTTCTTTTGCATCAAAAAACATCACAAGTTTCATTTATGTTTATCCATTGACTTAAGAACAGCCCATTTGAAAACAAGCGCTAATTAAAATATACTAGAACTTTTTTATATTGTCAATTTAGACACACCACCAAGTTTTAGGATATTTTAAGGCCTTGGATTAGGTGTGTGGAGAGAAAAATCTCGAAGGCCACTTTAAACTGTCAAACATAGAATTCTGAATAACGAGTGCAAATCCAATAGCATTAGGGAGACCAAGAAAGCTTCGGATCTGGGAGTTAAGCACGAGGGTTTTTGAAGATAAGGAAGAGAGATACCCTCTCTCCTACTTGTCGGATCTTACCTCAAGACTGTTCCACCTGGCTTCTGACATGAGTTGGTAACCTTAGTTGCTTCTACTAGGGATCTATATAGGTGGTTGTGGAGGGGAATCCCGTGGCACCTAGGTTTGACATTGTATCACTCTCAGCAGTACTTCTAGAGGGCACCCTTGTGAAGCTTGGGAGCTTGCACTAGCACAGGCTGTTGTTAGGAGGTAAGTGTAACTTCCTCTGTTACCTTCACTGGTAGGACTGGGCCATCATTATCCCAGACTATCTTCGGAAGGCCCTTTACTTCACTTTCCTATATTTTTGTGTTCGGTCCTCATCACCCAGAGTGGAAATACTTGAAATTTGTTTGACTGGATGACATCTTTAGGGACTTTTTAGTGTGTGCTCTATGCTCTTAGTTGGCTTAGCTTTCATTTTTTTTCTTGAGACTTTAATTAGATCTTAATAAAAAATTCAAAGTGGTTGATCGATCGCCTACACAGTCTCGAAGACTTCGTGGCCTTTCACCACCTAGTTTAGAGCCTTCTCCTAGAATACGCAAAGGTAATACTGCCAGTGGGTTTCATCCCATGGTAGCCAACGCATCGGGGATTGATCCTCCACTCGGGGGCATTAGTGTTCAGGATAGGCCTAGTACTTCCGCAAGACTAGAGAGGAACACCCCAATTCTTTCTCGAGTTCTCTTTCAATCGGAAGATAACATTGAGGTAGAAGAACTCCCAGAGTCATTAGTGGCTCTGAATTCTCCTCTACCTTCTAATCATCTAGACGTATTACAATGTGTAAGGACTCTGATGCATAGACCGTCAAGTCCAGGTCATATTACGCACTTATCTTCGATGACCACCACTAGAAGCATGGCTTCTACCACAAGTGTGACAACCATGTAGACTCCAACATCAATACAAGGGAGAGGAACTATTTCCATCCCCTCTACATATTTATTTGGGTCTTTCACTAGCACATCCTTAGTTGGGTCTACCCCCATTCCTTCTATGAGTGGAAATTCCCAAGCCAATGCATCTAGTTCTAGATTTTCCCCATTTGGCACCCATTCACAGGGTATTCCATCAGTTCCATTTAGTGCCTCCACATCCATGATGGGTGGATCGACTTCATTTCAAGGTTTTCCTTTTAGAAGTGGTCACATACCACATTCCAACCTGATGATAGGATCTATGCCTTTTTCTTCTACAGGTCAAGGCAGTAATCCCTTTCAAGGTTGGACTAACCCTACGGTTAGTGGCATAGGAATTGGTAATCCATTTTTCGGCCAACAAGGGAATAGGCTGTACTCCATAGTTAGTTCATTTTGAATTATTCCTCCCTTAGCTTCTGCTTGGAATCCTTATCAGGGGTTATCGACTCCTTGTAATGCTTTAGGAGGGAGCTTTGCTAGTTATGGAGGTTTTTCGGTCGGAGTTGGTCAAACTCCAAGTTTTGCTGGATCACAAGGTTCGTGTTTTGGTTCAGTTGGTTCTGCTGGTTACTTCAGGCACCCTGGTGCCTTCCAAAATCCAAGCCAATCTTTTCAGAACTTTGGGAACTCTACCCAGTCTGGGTGGAATCCCCAAGGTCCTCCTAGGCTTCCTTTTGTGGCAACGTTGAATTTGCTAGATCTCACGAAATTGACAAATGATCCAATCAAATATAATCTGGCCTGGCCTCTGGTCCCAACCAAACTCCCTTCAGACATTCCAAAGTTCAAGGGGAAAGGTTGTGAAGACCTGGGTGACAATGTAACCACATTCCATTTGTGGTGCTCATCAAACTCCCTTATCGATGACTCGGTTAGGTTGAGACTTTTTCAACACACCTTATCTGGCAATGCGGCCAGGTGGTATATAGAGTTTCCAGGGGGCAGCTTTACATTGTTTACCAATTTGGCTAACATTTTCCTAAATCATTTCCAGTTGCCCATTTGTTATGATGTCAGAACTGAACTTCTCACCAATTTCCGTCAAGATACGACAACTCACATTTCTGTTCATATTCAAGAATGGAGACGAAGAAAAAGGCTCATTAAAGTTGAGATTCCTCCTGAATACTGTCTTGAATGGTTTTTGAAATCCTTACAACCAGAGATCTCTAAGGATGTCTCTATGTCTAGATTCTATTCTGAAGAGCAAGCTATTTTTAGGGCCCAGTAGTTAAAATTGATTTACTCTCAGTCTGGGATTCTACAAAAAATCTTGCTTGATGCTCCTAGGACAAAGGTTTATATAGCCAAGTCGAAGCCAGGTCCCCATGCGGATGGTATCTTTGGATCCATAAACACCAATGCGGTGAACCTGTTGAGCCAATTGCAATAGTTTTGTTTACAAACGGCTCCTACCAATCAGGTCACATCGTCTAACCCTTCGCCTTCTCAACCCTCTTCTGTTAATTCCATCCAATCTTCCAACCCCAAAGGAAATCAAAATCCCAATGGGAAGAAGAAAGGAAGAGGTAAGAAAAAGAGTCAAGATGGGAAGGCTGATGCAAATAAACCTGGCAATAATGCTGGTGGGGGTGGAAATGAGTCTAGAAAGAAAGTCAAGTTTCCATGCAAGCTATGTAGTGGAGACCATTTAACTCATATCTGCCCAAAAATTCAAGATGCTCAGTGCTTGTTAGGGCAGCAAGGGACTTATAACTCTCAAGCTGTGTTAACCAACCCTTTTCCCCAAGGGTAGCAGATGCTTGCTGGTGCGAATTCAAATCCTGGTACCTCTGTAGGGGGCAACCAGGAAGGCGAGAAATCATCAGATGTTTTCATGATGGGTTCTAACATCCATGTGGCAACTCGGTCACATGATTACGGTTAAACTAAAACATCCAAGGAAAAATCTACTCCCGAAACTACCGACCTTCATATTGAGTGACCCTCTGTCGAGACTATACCTCGGATACCGAAAGGTTCCGCTAAACACGCGACTATCAATCCTAATGCTAGGGCTGCCCATAATTACTCCATTGTTGAGGATCTAGCTCAAATTCCATGCGCTATGTCCGCTTTAGAGGTTCTCCAATCGTGTCCAGCTCAATGAAGTGCTTTGCTTTCGACTATAGGGGCAGTTGATCCAAATAATTCTTTAGTGCTCACTTTCGACATGCTTAATGTCAAAAATCAACTCCCTCATCATATGGATTTTCAAATAAAGTCTACCTACTGGAAAATTAACATTTTTCAAACCGTTATTGATGAAGGAGCTTCCACGTGTGTCATGTCGATGTCATGTGGAAGGCCATTGGATCCCCTTCGGTTGTTCCTTCACCTACCCTCCTGATAACATTTAACAGGCATTCTCTTAAGCCGCATGGAATTATCCCGGCCTTTCCCATATGTGTTGGGGGAAAGGTCGTTAATATTTAAGTAGAAGTCATTGATTCTAACCTAGATTACAACCTCCTTTTAGGAAGGAACTGGGTATATGAAATGGATGTCATTGTTTCAACTCTGTTTCATGTCATTTGCTTTTCTCATGAGGGGAAAATTGTTAAGGTTGATCAATTGGATTATCCTCCAGTTGATCCTCGAGCAAACTTTGGATTCTATTATTCCCTTAGAGGACAACCCTCATCCACCTACTGAGAATCTAGGAGTTGGGATGTATTCTTCATTGATGGGTACATTTGATTTTCCCTCTCCTATTTCTAGAATCAATGTCGTTTCATCATCCAAGGAGTCTTCATGGGAAGAGTTCTTCTAAACTCATTATTTTTTAGACCCTTGGACCTAGCTGTCATGTACGACCACATTAGATGAAGGAAAAGTTGGTGGAATGGCATTTCCCATGTCTGTAGCAGAGCTTAGATATCAGATTATCGTCAACTCTACGGACAACCGTTCTACTCCTTTCTCTAAGGAGGAGTTAGATGGCTATGTGGCCCCAACTTGGACCCTTGATTCTACCTCCACTATGGACTACTTAGATACGGTTTTACCATCTGAGGAAGCAATCCTAGAAGTAATGATGGGTGTAGATCGGCCTTGGGAAAACTTACACCATTGTTCATATTTTCTTCCTCCATTGCAGGAAGTAGAATCTAGGTTCTCCGAGCTATTTACTAGTGATGTTTGTATGGTATCAAATCCTTTGGCTCCAACACACTTTCATGTCGAAGGTAATATGTTGGTGATTTCAAAAATGATATCTATAAGCATCTCTAGGAACCCTATTTTGATCGAGAATCTCTTTATCGAAGCCAAATGTTCCCCTGAAGAAATTCAAATTTAAACCAACCTTTTTAAGGAGTTTCGAGATGTATTCACTTGATCTTATGAAGAAATGCCTAGTAGTTCAACATGAGATCAAGACATATGAAAATTCTAAGCCGATTCATCAGAAGCTTCGGTCGGTTAATCCTAGGAAAGTAGCAGCTTTTAAAGCTGAAGTAGAAAAGCTGCTCAAGGCAGGTTTTATATACACTGTTCCTCTTACAGATTGGGTTTCTAATCCAATCCCTGTAGATAAAAAGCAAGGAACTATCCAAGTATGCATTGACTTTAGAGACCTAAACAAATCTTGTCCCAAAGATAATTACCCCATGCCATTTATTGATCAAATTATCGATGAATGTGCGGGTAATGAGATTTTCTCCTTCATGGATGGTTTTTCAAGTTATAATCAGATCTCTATCCGTCCCGAAGATCAGCATAAGACAACTTTTATATGTCCCTAGGGTACTTTTGCATACAGAAAGATGCCTTTTTGTCTTAAAAATGTTGGAGCTACCTTCCAGTGGGCCATGTCATATGCTTTCCATGACATCAAACATATCATCGAAGCATACTTGGAAAATTTAGCTGCTCCTTCTCAAAAGAGAATTGATCATCCTAGTCACCTTCAATTGGTTTTTGAATGATGTCAATTTTACAAGATCCGGTTGAATCCCAATAAGTGCATTTTCATGGTTACATCTAGTCAGTTATTAGGGTTCATTGTTTCAAATGAAGGGATTCGAGTTGATCCCTTCAAGGTAGAGGCAATAATTCAGTTCCCTCCCCCATCCTCAATTCGACAACTTCAAAGTCTTCAAGGGAAGGCTAATTTCTTAAGAAGGTTTATAGTGAATTATGCTGAGATCACTAAATGGTTTATGCGTTTTCTATGGAAAAGAGTTCCATTCATATGGGATTACTTTGCACAGCAATCATTTGATGCCTTGAAAAAGGCATTAGTCTCTGCCCCGCTTTTGAGTCCACTGGATTATGTTAGGGATTTCCTTTTATATCTCGCCACTATAGAATCAACCATAGGTATGGTTCTCGTTTAGGAAGATGATGCTCTCATGGAGCATGTGATTTATTACTTGAGCAGAGGCTTGGTAGGCCTTGAACTTTGCTATTCTCCTGTTGAGAAGTTGGTTTTGGCAGCTGTCCATGCTGTCTGACAGCTCCACCATTATATCATGCTACACAAAACTTTTGTCTTAGTAACAGTCAATCCATTCCAATTTGTCCTCAATAGGCGAGTGATTGGGGGAAAATATAATTAATGGAACGTCATTTTACAAGAATTCGATCTCGAGTTATTGTCTACCAAGGCTAAGAAAATTATGGTTTTTGCGAAGTTAATTTCCAAGCTGCCTTGTGGAGAGGATATTGTTTATGAGGAAATTTTTCCCAATGAACATCTATTCCTCATCTCTTCAATTGACCCCTGGTATGGAAATATCATTGTCTATCTCCAGACTTCAAAGTTTCCCTCTACTTTCTCTAAGGATGAACGCTGAAAATTACGTCACCTAGCTAAGAATCATTGGTGATACATTATATCAACGAGGGGTTGATTCAATCCTTAGTTGTTGTTTAACCTTAGAAGAAGTAGAGTCAGTGCTCAATGATTGCCACAGTGGAGCTTGTGGTGGTCATCTTTCAGGGCTTGCTACAGCCCAACGTATCTTGCATGCTGGCTACTTTTGGCCTTCGATTTTCAAAGATTGTGTTGAAGTGGTCAAATTTTTCACCCCTGTCAAGTTTATACTCAAAAGATGTGCACACATCTAGCTCCTCTTTTCCCTGTCGTCACTGTCGGTCCTTTTACTAAGTGGGGTATTGATTTTACTACTTGTAATCTACCTTCAGCAGCGAATCACATGTACATTATAGTGATCGTAGACTACTTCACAAAGTGAGCTGAGGCCATGCCCACTTATAAAAACGATAGTGAAACAACGAAATTGTTCCTTTTCAATCAGATTATCTCAAGGTTTGGTATCCCGAGAGATATTGTCACTAACCATGGCAGTCATTTCCAAAACCAACTAATGTTTGAATTGGCTCTTAAATTGGGTTTCTGGTAGGAGCACTCCTCTCCATATTATCCTCGGACTAATGGATAGGTCAAGGCTGTGAACAAAACCCTTAAGACAATCCTGCAAAGGACAATCGATAAAAAACGGTCCAATTGGCATCTTATGTTGTATCCACTCTTTGGGCATACCAAACCTCAGTAAAGACTGCCACAGGTTTCACACCTTTTCAATTAGTTTACAGGCTGGAATATATCTTTCTAGTTGAATGTGAAATTCCATCTCTTAAGCTAGCTGTTAGCTCCTTCCAGAGACTTCTAGTCTCGAAGAGCGCCTCCTTCATTTGGAACATCTCGATGAGCAATGTCGAGTTGTCACAACAATCAATGAGGCTCATAAGAAAAGGGTTAAAACTCAGTACGATAAAGTTTTCCATCCTCGAGTCTTTTTTGAAGGTGACCTTGTCTTGGTCTATGACCAAGATAAGGACGCCTTGGAGGTAGGAAATTTCAAGCCTATGTGGTATGATCCTTTTATAATTAATGAGTTTTAGAAAAAGGGGCATATGAGTTAGTCGATTTTGAAGGAAACAAGTTGGCCAAACCCCGAAATGAGCTCTACCTTAAGAAGTACTTTGCTTAAGTAACATCTAGGCAATGGCTTCTTTGTACATTTTGTATTTTTGTACATATCTCATCGGGCGTTTTTTGATAATAACACTTTTTGGTCTATTGTGACAAGTGTTAATGGATGACTTGGTATATTTTGGATTCGTCGATGGTGCTAGTCGGCACACTCGGAACCTTGCTTACACAACTTGAGTGATCTACTATCCTACTAGTCAGTTGTTGGTGTCAAGGGGAGTATGCATTCGTCCTGCATCAAATAATATGGCTGAGTATACTTCCATCATTAATTTACTATCCGAATCTATTTCTTATGGAATCGATTTGCTGGTAGTCTATCTTGATTCATAACTGATAGTGTCACAATTGAATAACATTTATTGGGTAAGGGATTCATGTTTATATCACCAGTATTTAAGGGTGAGGTTATTGCAAAGATCATTTACTTACATTAATTATTTGCACATTCCAAGATCTCATAATTGGTTAGCAGATTCTGTCGCTAATCAAGCTTTAGACTGGCACATCATTCATTCATCACAATAAAATCAAGCGTTAAAAAGTCCAAACTATATATATATATATATATCATATATTATATATATATATATATTTATATAATATATATTATATATATATATATATTCATAAAACATCCCGAGTGTACATAAGTGTGTCCAAAATAATATACAAAAATTGGGACTCAAATGCCCATAATCATGTCCAGTACATCTAATGCCCTGGCTCAGGATGAGCGGCTAAGTATGCGACTACTACTTTGGCCACACGCCTAAGAGTCCGAACCCAGTCTTACGGCATGCCAACCACATGACGCTGCATTTATATAGGGAGATCCTCTATAGCCTCCATCGATACTTAGTAGGTGCCACTGAACTGTGTGTAAGAGTCGCTCTATATTGACAACCACCTCTTTGGCACCTCGACTGCGACGTTCATGCCGTGGGAATCCATCTGGTCGTATTGGCCCAATATTTGGAACATAATCATCATATTAGTCATTTGAATCCTAATCAAAAATATTTTTCAAGTTCATTTTTATATTTGAAAAATCAAAAACATTTGTTACCTATATTGCCCCATGTCATGGCTGGTTGTAAAGCTAGATCAGGATCTCCTCGGAAGTCCAAGCCCGCATAAGGGTAATCATCCACTGTGATGATCTGTTGCTCCCACTAGGAGAAGAAGTCATCGCCAAAAGCAGTCCATGGTATGTCCCCACCTCCTAGTCATTTCATCAGCTTAGCCCACCTGTCCATCCACGGATCTCGCGGGCTACTAATCAAAACTGATACTATAGGGCGAAGTGTTGGGACATTCTCAAAAAATAAAGAGCACAAAATTGTTCCATACCAAAAGTTTTTGGTCTGGCCCTTTTTTATATATGTTATCTGGCTATTTAAGTCGGTGAGAAGAGGAGTACACCAATCAAATACTGTGGTGAGACAGTCTACCGCCAAGCTCATGGCAAGCCATGAAGCCTGGTGTAAGGAAGTTGATCCATTCACTCTGGCTATAGTGAAAAGGATGATCCTCAATGATAAAATCTCCACATGCTTGATTGGAATTTGGCTTCCAATCTTTTCTGGATGACCCAGGCAATATATATTCACATAGTTCTCGATAGAGAGGCTACCTTGTGATTTTCCCGTGGAATGTACTACCTCTCCCCTCTAGGAAAGGCCTGTGATGAAATAAATATCCTTAGTTTCTATCTTTAGTGGCATTTGATCAATCATAAATGATTCATCCTTGATGCTCCAGTAGTGAATAAGCATTTCGAGCAAGCGAGTGTTTGCCTTCATAATTGGCATTTTGAAGAACTTTAGCAAACTGCATCCTCTTAAGGCATCCAAGGCCTGTGGATCGTTCATAACCTCATCATCCATTGTGGCATGCTCTCTTTCCCTCCAAGTGACTGGCATCCTGAGGAAAAAACAATTTTGGACCATTATTTTTTTTTTTTGAAGTTTAAATGGCGTATATGTGGGTATGTTTCATACACAGTTGCATCTAGGGCCTGCGTATATGCAGGTTGCATATAGCCAACCGACGTCTACGCCGCGACAATTTTTTTGACATAAATTCAATAGTGAAACTTGAAATAAAATTTTTAAAACCAATCACAAATGAATGCAAGATAAGTTTAAGGGTTACCTGGTGATTTTGGGAAGATTTGAATGGTCAAATTTGGCAAATGGCAAAGCGTGCTTTTTTTCTCCACTCCTTGTGCTCTCAACTCAAACGGTAATAATGGTGAGTCAAAAAACTATTTTATAAGCTTTGAAAATGTCAATTTTTTTCAAAACTTGATTTTGTTTTGTCTCATGTAACTTTTAACTTGGGAGCTTGGAATGTCAAGAATGGTTTGATTTTCAGGACATTTTGGATGCTTTTTCGACAGTTTCGAGTCAGTTCCATGACTACTGACCTGTCATGGTAGGTATTATTTTCTTACTGGCATATAGGTTAGGGAAGCCAGTTTTCTATTGCATTATGCATACTAGCCTCCATTTGTTGATACACTTGCCATAGGGTCGATCCCAACATGTTATGGTTTGTAAACCATCTTCACTCGCCGATTTTTAAATCCTGGCACGATGGTAGAGCCATCCTTTTCATGGGCATCGTAGTTAGCACCTCACTGACATTTGTTGCCCATGCTGCTTCAATTTGAGTAGGCTCGAGAGTCCTCTATAGTCTCGCCATGACTTATGCAATGAAGACTCATTCCTTTTTGCTTCTTCACTTCATTCTGGCCTTATACCCTAGAGGCTCCTTCGTGTTGAGTTGTACTACTGCATTTCATTTTGACAATTTGCACCTTTTGGCCTTGAGCTAGCTTCACTTGGACTCGTGTTTAAGCCAAATTTTGACCATGACATCTGCAAAATAAAACTTGCATCCCTTTGACTTCTGCAACTTGACACACCCTGACTCATGGAAGGAACATACCTTTAAGTGTCTTTGACCAGTTTTCGCCTCCCTGCATTGAGCATAGGATTGTTTCAATCCCAAGAACTAGATCATCTGTTTCACTGACACTCATTCTTTCCACTGTACTATAGCATTCTTTTATTCTTTTTCCATCTTAAAGAAAAAGACAAAAAAATTATATCTTCCAAAAAAGAGAGGGAACGGGAAAATATTTCCACTTATTGTTGGTAGCTAGAGTCAGTCACATCGCCCTTGAACAAAGCACTCTAAACAAAGTCTCCTCCATTTGGGTGGGATTTAGTTTCACTTAGGTATGCCTTAACCTTGTTATTGAGTTAGTTCTCCCCCAATTGGTTATCTCTTCCAATCATATGGAGAGTTCGTTCATGCCTCCTGCATGATGAGCTTATACAGAGACATCATATGCTACCACATAGTCATCATTGAGTTGTGCTTTCGTTCAAGGGAAGTTAGCATGATTCGACCTCTCTGCGGTGCCTCCTGACTCATTTTTCTGTCAGCGTTCCCTGGTTGTCAGCGTCTTATCTATCATCACATCAGTTATATTGGTCCTTTACTTGTGCTGGTTTGAGAAGGTCTCCATTGACTTCTTACTAGCGGATCTTGTCCTTATCGACGACGACATCTTTCTCTAAGGACAGGCCTAGAGCTGCACCCTAGCCCTATTTTCATTATTGATAGGTCACCTTGTGCTCAACATCGATCAGTATCATGGGTCTTTGACTAAGTGGTTTCCCTTGTGTTCGACATCAGCTTACACTATCACACATTGGGATTCATGCAATGCCTTGGTTCCCATCTGACCCTATTGGTGGATACCTTGCCTCTGTGTTAGCTTGCATTATTGGTTGGTTCAAAGGGTTTTTGTCATGCGCTAGCCACATCTTGTGTATGCTGGAAACGTGCTTCAGTTGGGTTACTACATCATTTTTTTCTGATTCCTTCCAGATTATTGGCCTGCGGGTTACACTTGTGCTAGATTGATGAAGGATGCCTTAATGCCTTCCTTCTAGCAGATATTTCCCCATCAACTACGACCCATTACTTTGGGGCAAAGGTCTAGAGTCCATTTGGCAGTACCTTGGGGTTTGTAGTCATTAGTGGCAGATCCTTCGCTATCGACAGTGGGAAACCATCATTGTCTCCTGATTAATAGATTCTTAAAGGTGTTCAACTCCAGCTCATCTATTCACACTTGTTAGATTGTACTAGGTACCTTGACTCTCATTATCATTATTGGTGAGCAGTCTTGCGTTTGTTAACGGTATTCATCAATGACCGGTGATCAAACGATTTCTCACATGGTCGATTTCAGATCATTTATTTCCATGGTGTATAAATGTACCACGGTGGTTGGTGAAGACCTCGGGTTGCATCAACATTCATTAGTTCACTCTACAGTTGCTCCTGTTGCTACTAGCTGATACCACTCCACCTTATATGTTGCAGTCATTCATGGCGACATTCTATATGCTGGCACTTGAGTTTGCAGTGTAGTACCATCTTATTCCATCATATTCATTTGGTACTTTTGGGATCAGTCTTCGATAACAGTGATCAGATTCATCCTTCAGCATCATTGACATTCTTATATGTGATATTCAAACATGTACTTGTTCGATCGTGATCAAATGATCCATTATGTATTTTCCAGTCTTCTATACTTGTATACTTAGTGGATCTACTTGTACTTGATATGTGGACATGCTTTACTTTCTCTGAGCATGGGTATGCCTGCCTCAGACAATGTTTCTTTCTAATCTCCTTTTGTGTCTTGGCAAGCTGAATTCTGGTGAAGTCCTTCTCAGTTTTTGATAGGTTTCTTTTACATGTACTTACTTAATACATTTCGGCCATCATGTACCCCTTCTCACCTTATATATTAGGGGGCATCTATTATAGCTCCAAATCTCACTCTTGATGTTTGTGATGCTGCATTTATGGCCTAGGGCAACCCCTCCCTCCAAACCTAGTCCAAATACTTAAAAAACAGTATTTTACTCCCTATACACGACATTGCCCTAAGCTAAATGCATGTGTACGCGGGTCTGTGTATACCCAACCCACATATATGTCCTAAAACACTTAAAAAAATTAAATCTCCTTAATTTCGAGCAGAGATCATGGGTTTTACTTATTGATTACCTATTAGTGCCCATGGCCCAACTGTTCCCAACGAATTCCCAACTAAAAAATTACTTTGGGAGAAGTATAAAAAGGCTTCAATGGGAAGGCCTAAAGGGGGAGAGAATAGAGAGAAAAATCACTCTGCTAAGATTATCCCTGATCAAGTCTGAAGATCCTTGTGCTTCTATCACTTCCCCCACTACAGGAAACCCTTGTTTCCTTGATTTATGATGTCTTTTCACTAGTTGAGATATCCTTGTGTGAGTCATGGAAGGAGCCTTTTGAAGACTTGGGATTGGACGAATCTAGAGGATGGTTCTGCTTGGAGCCTACAAGAGGAAGATTCAGGTGATATCATTCCTTACTTTGTTTTAGTTATATGCAATAAAGAAACATTTCTCTTGTTCCCAAAATCAATCTTCTTCATGCTTATGATGTTGTTGTTATGGTTTGCATATGAATAGTTGTTTCAATCGTATAACTAACTACCTTTAAATATGTCATGAAGTTGATTTCTATATGATACTTGATCCATATACTGCTATGCTTCTTTGAATTGATTGTTTTGCAGGTTTAAGGATCGAAAGGAACTCCAAGAGGGTTTGGACCCTGGCTGGATCTACCCGAACGGAGGACCCCCAGGTGCACCTCTCTTCGCGTAGTTTTCTTATTTAAGTATCATGGCTATGTGGAATGCTTGTTTTTTACCGTAGATAACCCTCACTCTGTTAGGGTATTAATCCAAAACCCTAGGGGACTTTGTCCCTCAACACGTATGGGTAGGCCATGTTGCAAATGTCCCCTATTCAATTGTGAATGGCAAACCAGTAGAAGATCCTACTAATGGGAAGACTGCAGGGAATAATGGTAGACATCGAAGGTGCAAGCACACTTGAAAATTTCAAGGTGATAGAGATTGTAGATGACAACAATCACTATCCTACACTACTAGGAAAAGATTGTGACACTAATATGAACGAGGTGATAAATATAAAGAAGTGCAAAATGATTTTTGAGTAAAAGTCACTACGTGTAGTGGTACCTTTATACCCTACAGAAGGATCGCGCTACATAGAGCCAGTGTGTGATGATGAAAGTGACAACGAGCTAGATTGTATCTACAAGATAACCACTCAGGAATAGGATTGGGTGAATCCAACAACAGATGGCAGAATTTCGTGGGAGCGTGAAAGCTCCTGCACATCAGATTTGAATGAGGAAACAGAACGATGGCAGAACCAGTTACACAAGGTAACCACACTCAATTGCAACATGATGGTAAGATCACTGCATTGTGTGACAACCGAGGCATGAAATCTACCTATGTATGATGGGTTAACAACGGTGGATGAATTCCTGAACGAGTTTGAAAGTGAAGTGCCAGAACAACAATGGTTCGGTGCTCTAAAATGGGCACTGTGCTCTACGCCTGCAAGGTGGTGGGGTACGCACCAATAGAGGTTCGGGGACTGGAACGAATGCCGAAAGATGATGTGCTTATGATTTGGGAAGCCTTATAGGAGGATGGAAGCCAGGGAGGATGGAAAAAACAGCCTACGCACCCACCTTTCCAGATGGGTACAGACGTATGGTACGCAACATGTACAAATGCACACCACTCTCACAATAGGAAATAGGAACAACAAGAAAAAGTAGGCATGAAAAGTGCACAAAAGACAAAGTATGATACAACCTAGCGCACCAAAAATCATACACGGGGAAGCCTTTGACAAGGTATGCAAAGTGTTGAACAGGGTCCACCATGTGAGATGCACCGACTGGGACCTGCACATACCAGTGGTTGTATGGGCTTATAGGACCATCTGCAAAACTTTAAGCATGCAAGCATTTCCAAAGCAAAAGCATGAAGCAGAAGATGTAGTCCCTATGGAGCATGCGAAGCCAAGTCCGCACATAGTAGCACCCATAGATACGACAATCCACACAGACCGGAATGAAGAAATCACATAGCTACGCGAAGCAGAACATATAAGACTTCAGGAAGAAATCCGACGGGGAAACATTAGACTTCACGAACTTGAAAAAGACTGGGTACGGCTAAGGGAGCAAAGTGCTTTAAGGGATGCAGACATCAAGAAGCTGGAAAATGAAAGAATGGAAGAATTTCTCGTCGAAACACTGAGGATGGCAAGGCAAAGTGTGTATGATCATACTAACAAATTGGAGGACTATCGTCATGGTCTGGTTAGTCTGTTGCCATGGCTGGGACCACATATCGCCAAGCAAAGTAGCACATTGCCAATAGGAGAGAACGTGATGCCGATCATCATGGTGGAATATGGGGATTCTCTGTGAACCATGTTGAAGGACGAGATGGAGCCCCGCAAGGGTGGTGTAACCACCTAACTAGCCATAGGGAGAACAGTCTTATCGTTCCATAAAAATGAAAGGGAGCACAGGACTATAAAATACTTTGCCTGGGATCTGCGCGATATTGGAGGTGCACGCAGAATCAGGACGTCACAGGGTTTGCGACTGCACATGGAGGGTTGCGATGCTACATGGATTAGCTGGGAAGTGACTGTTGGTGTCACTATTCATGATGGGATTTTCAATTTGAGGCCAAATGGAGCAAGCGGCGAGCATTTAAGATGTGATTTATGGGCAAGATTTGGGATAATCTGCCACCAAGAAAGCATTAATGGACTGAAATTGGGGGGAACAGTCGAATTCAAATTTGGAAGGCACTATAAAACTCACAGGGCTAGCCATCGAACAACACTTAGTCATTTTCGAATTGAGCGCTTGAGAAGAGCACAAAGTGTTGAGATTTGAGTGATAATTGAGCCCCTAATTTCACGAGAGACAGAATACAAACCAGAGAGGGTGACAACCATTAAGGATGGGTTAGGAATTGAGGAGGTAAAGATTGGCAAGGCCGCGTAGACCCATATGGTGGAGGATGTTCTAGAAGGCGCTGGGGTGGTAACAAGAATCCCCAAATCACCACGAACATTGAGGGCCAAGAAGGATAAACAGGCAATGGGGCCAGTACACATGTCCCCAAGGAATTTGTAGCACAAACTATCCATGGAAGAGAAGGGGAAGGTAGTTACAATAGAAATCGACGAGGAAGAAGAAGACTTGTAGGCCCTGATTGCCACTGCAGAGGAAGAAGAAGACATGGAGGAGGATATCCAACCGTTGTGCTCTGCAACAAAACTACCAGCATATTTCCCTTCATATAAAGGGAAAACCAAGGTGTCGAAGAACCTCAATGAAATGAAAAGCTCGCTCTAGGCCCTACTCCTCCCTGACAACATTGTATTTGAGGGCACGCACCTAGTCCGTGTGCTAACCATGAAATTTGAAGACTGGGACCTTGCTAACAGCGAGAAGTTT
>APFE030288327.1:0-63066 GCA_000404065.3 Pinus taeda | reverse complement strand
GTCACAATATAACCGAGCCGACCTAACAATAATAATATAAAGCCACAAAAATAACAATAGAGGGATTCTATGGGGGCACAGTAATAACAATATGGGGACAATAGGGGCACAACAATATTAATAAGGGGTACAACTACAATAGTAATGGGGTAATCACTAGTATTATAGGGAGCCAACAAAGGTTGATCTCTTGAACTAATCATAAAGGAAGGTCCTACCCTCCATAAATTGGAACAAATATGGCACTAGGAAGAAATCCTTTGGAAACAAAAATCTAGAGTTCAGTGGCTTAAGGAGGGTGAAAGGAATTCTAAATTTTTCCACAACTTGATGTTACAACATCATCATAATAAATGGATTTTTTCCATTATTGGTGATGATGGGGACAAAAGGCTTTCGCGGGTAGAAATTGAAAATGAATTTGTTCCATATTATCATGATATTTTGTCAGAGAATTCTCGTAATCAACAATCAACTATTAATTCAATCCTTCACTATATCGCTCAACTTATTAGTAAGGAACAAAACCTAGCTGTCATGTGACTAATATAGATCCAGGAAGTGGAGATGGTTGTTATGGAAATGTCGTGTAATAAATCTCCAGGTCTCGATGGTTTCACCTCAGACTTTTTTAAAGAATGTTGGGGGTTTTTAGGTATGGAGATTCATGAATTGGTGGAGGATTTGTGCCAGACACAGTGGCTGTGGGAAGGTCTTATTGCAACATTTTTAACACTTATACTAAAAGATGGACATTAAGAGGAGCCTAATGGCTTTGGCTTATTTCCATGTGTAATGTGATCTACAAAATAATCTCTATGATAATCGTGAAATTTCTGAAGCCATTACTTCCATAGTTAATTTCTTTGGAAAAAATTGGCTTTGTAGGGGGGCAACAAATCTTAGTTGGTATAATTACTGCATAGGAAATCATTCACTCCCTTAGAGCATCCTAATGACTAGGTATGGTGATTGAAATGGATTTGTCTAAGGTCTATGATAGAATCAGTTGGGATTATTTGTTACAAGTTTAAACTGCTTATGGGTTTTGAGCGCAGTGGATCTCATGGGTAAGTTCTTTTATATCACCTCCCTTTTTCTCTATTTTGGTTAATGGATATGGGTCTTATATCTTCAAATATTCAAGAGGTTTGTGGTAAGGTGGTATTCTATCACCTTTTTGGTTTACGACCATTTGGAGAAAATCTATCAATTACACATCAACGATTCATTGATGATGTTGTTATCTTTGTTCTGCCTACTCTAAAGGAAGTGAAAGGAAATGATGAATCTTATAGACCACCATGGTGGCTTTAGGAACTCTATAAAATTGTAATCCACGGCTTCCAATCAAGTAATCAATTTCCCTCCAAGATAGTTAAGAGATCACTTTGGAGAAGGACTTCTAGAAGCATTAGGATAGTAGAAATGGAATTAATTAGGAGGAAAATGAATCACTTTAGTGGGTGCTCCAAAATATTTGAACACAACTAAAAATGATTTTATACTCCCTCCACACATTTTAAAACAGAAACCATTCAATTGCATCTCATTTATTTTCCACCTTTCTATAATATGTAATTCTTTGAGCAAGAATAGAGAATTCATAAATATTGTCATGAAAGAGGACTCTTCATAATCCTAATAAGTTGGGCTCTAACAAATAAACAATTTCATGTAGTGAATAAATCTTACATGGTAATTTTAGTGATTAAAATGACAATTTTATTCTTAATCTCATTACAACAAAAGTAAATTCAACCCTACCTAGTTGGGATCTAACAAATCAAGAATTTCATGTAGTAAAGTAAACTTGCATGGCAGATCCCAATTATTTGCAATGAAAACATTATTCTTGATCTTATTACAACATAGATAAATTCAAGAGTACATACATATTTCCTTATATGAGACAAACTTTGAACACATTTAGAGATTTCATAGAAATATAATGATACGATTTACCTGTAGGACATGAGAAAGCTATTTACATCTAGCACCCATCACTAGACAATAGTGTTATTGAGACACCATCTCCTGGAATTAGAATCATGTAGATATATAATGTTATAGATATACCTTGCAACACCTATTCAACACTACCTTCAAGCATCAAATTCATCAATTGATTTACTTTAGTAGCAAGTTCTAGTGGGATTTCATTAAATACAACCTGACAAAATCCATTTATGATAGTTGTCGTTGCATTCTCTGGATCTATCCCCCTCTGGAAATAGAATAACTGACATTCCCCAATTTTTGAAGTACTTGCTTCATGTTCAACATGGGCTATTGGGTTCTTCACATGGAAAAGGTTGTAAATATTAGATGTATAATGGAAATAGGCATGCAATTCAAGGTTGCTTCTAAAATCTCTCGAGTGAATTATAAAACACCATCTACTTAAAACATGATATATGGGAGTAACAAAAACCTACCCAAGATCTCACTTAAGAATTCAAAATGTTGCAAATAGGAGATGTCTTAAACAATATCAACTATTTAATTGCATAATCACACTAAAATAGACAAATCTTTAAAATGATGAAAAGTGTGAAAAAATGGAGTTGGAATATTATAGTTATGTCATGGTAGATATAGCTATGTAAAATGTAACTTCTATATAAAAAATGGAGTTGGAATATTATAGTTAGGTTGGGGTAGATATAGATACATGAAATGTAACTTCTATATAACATTCCAAATATCCTTTTTTCAATCATTTAAGAGACTAACATTTTTTTATCTTTGGTTAATAACTTAATATTCCACCAAAAATAGCAATGAATTGGTTCTTCACCAACCAAGGGGAAATTTTAAACTAGTGTGAAAATGCTTACTCATTCTCCTGCCATATTTATGATATTTTATTTGTGTGAATTTAAGCTAGTGTAATGTAACTTCTACATATTTGACAATTTAAATGTAAAAAATTACCCAGATTGAAGTTATACAATTAACATATGCACAATAAGATAAAAATATGCATGAGTTATAAGTAATATGACGTTTTAAGACAAACATTTTCTCATCTCATTAACTCTTATCTTATATTTGGTGATGGATATAGCCTTTAAAATTATGAGCCATCATTCTCATATCTTATATTTAATGATGGATATATCTTTCAAAAGCATCAAACTTGTTTGTTAATTTATGTATGGTCAATTTAAATGGAAGTTCTCGTAATTTTATTCAATATTATCTTGTACAATTGGAAATAAAATGATGTGGGGGTGGTGTTTCTAGTGATTTTCAAACTTGTTTTAATTACCTAAATTTAGCCTATTTAAAGTCAATAACTTTGCTTGAGGGAATCTTCATGACATCCACCATCTCTGAAAATTATGAAATATTAGTAGTATCTTGCACTAAATAGACAATGTTGGCATAGAATCTTTTATTGTGTTTTTTACTCCATGTCACAAATTTATTGATATTTTATGATTCTTGGTTTCGATATCTATGCTAAGACTGGATTCATCATGCCTACTAGGATTTTTAGTTGTGCACACATCATATTTCTCACTTGTAATTGTATAAAAAACAAAGAGTATGCACAATGACGTGTAGTGACATGTGGGTGTCTATTTTACTCAATGATATGTTTGATTTTTAAACACATTCTAATCCTACCACAATGAAATTAAGAGAGACAAGGACATAAGAAGGACTATCAATAAATGAAATTAGAGACTTTAGAATGCAACTCAAATTGTACCTGAATGTAACAATAAGTATTTGCAGTTGCTTGGTCACTGATGAGCATCGAATCACACTGAAAAATTCCTTGCATTATGAGAATTTGGTTGCACCTGCACTAATCCTCTATAGCAGTTCCTTGACTTGCATATATATATAATTTTAGAAACAATCCTACTCCTGCAATTCTTCCCTATATGGACCATATTTGTCCCTCCTGTTAACACTCAGGTTGTCCCTTGGCTCCTTAAGGGATACGGCCGAGGTAACCACAAACCAATCTTTGGACTATAGGTTCTAGCCCACCTGCAATCAGAGAGGGCTCTCTCTTAATGATTTAACTTTGTTGATGATGATTTTAGGCTAGTTATTGGGCTCAGGGGTTTTTGTTTGTGTTTGGATGGAAAGAGGATGCTTTCAAGTAGAGAGGCAATGCATGGAGTGATAAGTTTCAAACCATTGGGCATGGAGTCATGGAGTAGGACTGCTGGTGCGTTTTCTTGGTCACATGAGGAATGTGGAGCAGGGTAGCTGCACATGAAACAATCTTCAAGCTAAAGAGATGGAATGAGGGCTAAGGAATGAGAGGCAATTAAGAATCTCTCATTCAGCTTAACAGAGGGAAGGCAAATGAACTCTATCTAGGGGCAGTTAAGAATCCCTAAATAGCAGTCACTCATGAGTGAATTAGGGAAAATATGAGCCATGTGGAATCCATATTTATGCCTAAAACAGATGAAAACATAAAGAAACAGCAGAAATTGAGCATAGAGTGCAGTTAAACAAGTTCTAAGCTAATCTTTCTTTCTGCTGATTAGATGGTGATTTATGAATGGAAAACAGAGGTAAGAAGCACTTATTGAGTCAGTAACAGCACAAGAATTCCACAGTCACTCTGCAACCATTAAACACAGTAAGCAATCTATTCTCCAAGCTTGCAAGCAGTCTTTGATTATAGAAAAATATCAGGCATACAGTGCGAGTCTCCCTTGGAGCAAAATCAGCCAACAACAACCGACCAACCAACCCCTATTACATTGTTCAGGGTTGTATTTATAGGCAAAATATCTGAAAAAATATTTATTACAACCGACCTAAACAAGTTTGCGGGAAAAGCTTTTTAAATCCAAACTTGCTGAAATTAAATGCAGGTAAATGTCTATTGAGCTGTGCCGGAGGCAGCTTGAGAAAAATGAATTAACATGGTGCTTGGTGGCTCAATGCAGTACTTTTGAAATAACTGTGCTTTGGGACTTGTAGCACCGATCTTATGCGAGTTTAATGTGCAGTATATGTGATTTGAGAGCCTTGAGTGGCTTCACCGTTTTCTTTGACTTTGCTGGAGGGTTTTTAATTTTCACCTGCTTCGGGCCGCTGATAAAATCTTCACTGATACACTTCGCCGCAACACTGATACTCTTTGGCATTAAATTGGGCTTCATCTTTCCTCTGATACTCTTTAGTACTTAAACGAGACGTTCTCTCTCTCTGCTGATATGCTAAAAACTGCAAAATTGGGCCTTTTCTGCCCTTTTTGGCGCAAAACCACTGCGGAATCAAAAGATTCCCCAAAGTTTCCCCACTTTGGCCCATTTCCCGTAGCGATGCGCGATTAGCGCTAATTGCGCATGGAAAACTGCCTTAGAATTTCATTCTGGGCTTCCGAAGCCTTAATTTTGCACTTGGGCATTTTTTTTTTTAGCTGCTAACGTCAGTGGTACGGCGGACGATGTCAGCATGATGTCAGCAGTGGGACCCTCTTGTACAATGATGACGTCAGCATGATGATGTCAGCAGGGTGACATGGCAGTACGGTAGAGTGATGACGTGGCAGGGACACGGTGGCAGGGTGATGTCAGCATGGCATAGGCAGGAAGGGGTGAGGTGGCGGCAATGTGGCGGGGTGACGCGACAGGATGACGCGGTGCTTATGTCACGCAAGGGGAGAGTGGTAAGTGGTTGGCGTTGGACTGCTTTTGATACGAAGGTGGTATTTGTCAGGGGCGGCCCGATGCAATGGGAGGCCGACAGCTGTCCCGGTGTACGACGATGAAACCGTCGGCCATCGGGTGCTATCTAACCATTACGAAGGGGCACCTGATATGCCTGAGGGCCGTTGGATCTGGGAGGGCTGATCCGATGGTGCACGGGAGGGGAAGATGCTCGGGGTTTAGTGAAAAGCGCGCCTGTTAACCATGAATTATTTGTGGTCGCGGGTGGGTTTTGGACTTTAGGTTTAAGATTAATGTGTTTCGGCGCTTTGGTTATTTATTAATCAAACATTAATAAATCCCAAAAATGCAATGCACGGGGGTTGGTTAATGCATTTGAAGGGGGTTTTTTGTGTTTTGGAAGGAGTCCAAACACCTCGGAGGGGAAATTTATGCAGAGATGAGGGCTCTTACTAAGATCCAAGTGAACTTAGTAATTCCCAAGGGAATATTTATGGTTATATTTCAATCAGAGGGAGGGGATATCTACATAGGGCAGTTATTAACATAGTTTTAGTAGGGGAGGGGGAGATAGATAGGGAGCTATATAGTAAAGTTAGTAGTTAATATGACCATGATGAGAAAGTGCTAAGCATGTGAATCTTAGGCTATTAGGGGACAACTGATTCATGAAAGAAGTATGAACATCCTTTGAGTAAAGTAGCTCTTTACCAAGGAAAATTGATATGAAAATGATGAAACTAAGAGATGTCAAGCAGATCTTGACCTCTTTGGGGAAGTTAGTGAATGATTTAGGGAATAAAGAAGAGGGGGAAGGTTAGTCATGCCTCGCTTGAGTTCATCCATATGAAATCTACCTGATAGTTGTGACCTAAACAGATATGACACTTGAAAACATGAAATTGATCACAAATCAACATTCTACAACCTCAAAACTACCTACCCAGCCTACTTACCTAACATTTTTTCTTCTTTTTGGTTTGTGTGCACTTAGACTTGCAGACCCAGCTTTTTCAACTTTTTTTTCCTTTTTGTCTTCCTATCTATATCTACACTTATTTCATCCAGGGGCTCATATTAAGCTGTTGAGCACCCTTGCTTCTCTACTTGTCTAAGAATCTGCCCAGATTAAGCTGTTTGGATAGATATTCATTCTCTATATTCTAAAACAGGAAATTGAAACCTAGAGAGACCAAGATTAAGCTGTTTGGACCTCCCTTTTCTGAAAATTCTACAAAAATGGAATAGCTTATCAAAATTGGAACACAGCAGCGGCACCTGAACTGGCACACTCTCATGGCATCATTATTCGGCCTCTGTAGCAAATATGGAACACTGCAGCATGCAAAGTATGACATATTTGGCATGTAAAAATGTCAATCATGAAAGATGAGTAACCTACTGCAGCAGGAGGCTAACACCTCCTATTGATAGTTATTTTTCAAGGCAACATAATAGAACTCTCCAATTGCATCATCGCCTTTCAAAACAATGCTTGAGTATTTCTAAGTGATTGTCAAACTAGTCTCTACTCAGATCCACAAAATCCTTGATTTGTCTCCATCACAGAAACCTTTTTTCATAATAAAATAGAAATCGCAAATCTATATTCCTCATCCCCAACATACCAATTCTTTACAGTGTAATACTTTATCGTTGCTCCCTCGATGCAATAGAGATCCACTATTGCAGCATGGATATGATTGGTGTCATAAAATGGTGCAGTGCATCCATATGTCACAAAACTCCTCTCACCTCACAGAAATCCTCTCATCTACAACAATAAGAGTCCTCTCAAACTTCCTAGTCTCCATCTCATTCATCCTAAAATAAGTGGATATTTCAATGGGTGACAAAGTGTGCTTGGGGATTTAATAGAAGGAGCTATCACTAAAAAAAAATACAATGTAGCATAATAGTTATCAGCAGGAGGAACAAACCTACCAAGCTGCTTCCTAACTAGATCAAGATACTCCCCAGTTACCTCTTATAATGAAAAAAAGGTAACCTCAACTGCCTAGATTTTACCTATGCATAGTAGCAATGAAAACACTGTCAAAAAAACATCTACAACAATAGTTGTCAATTTATTCTTCTAGTCAAGGGCATGCCCGACTTTTGAAAAGTATCAAGGAGGTCAAGGTCTACCTCATCCATGCTGCTTTTCTTCTTCTACTCTCCCTGTTTAGGTTTAGAATAATAGAAAAGGTCTTGGAAATTGATGGGTGGGTAAAAGTTATCATACTATTTGGGTTCTTCCATTTTTAATCATTATCTATAAGCATTGAGTCTAAATTGCAAAATCCATTCAGTTTCCTTCTTTTTAGGTGAAATTAACCTAAGTTTTGGAGAGTTGTAAGCTTTAATGGATCTAAGTATATTGTACTTAATATGCAGTAACATGCTTTAAAACAATATGCATTGAGATCAGACCTAAGGATGAAACATAAAAGATTTTATGTTCATGATCACAAGCAATTTTAATTTCATGTAACAAAGTTTGAGAAAGGTCTAGTATTTGCATCCTACAAAATTTTTGCTTGCATCACTCGAGCCCTTTGAATTTGGGCATGGTAGATTCCATTACACAAACTCATATTTACCCTAGATCTACCAAGCACCGAGAGGGATCAAATATTTTTTCACTCTATTCTAGTTTTCATATCAGGATATTTGATCCCTCTCGACACTTAGTAGAATCACATTAAAGATGGATCTATATTAGTTTAATTCCCCCCTTTAAATAGGCTACATTCCACTTGAATACCATTGGTTCTCAATACCATGGGTCAATACCATGTGCCATATTTACTTTTATTAATATTAATATTAGGGTTAATAATGCTTTTTTGCATGGTATTAATAATATTTTTGCCAATGGTATTTGGTCCATAGGATTCACCTAACTAAAACCTCATTATAAAGTGAATTACGGAGTAAATATAAAAAAATGTTTCATTTATTTACCATACCTCTGGTGTATTTATATTTTTATTAATTTACCATACTTCTTTTATAAATATGGTATTTAGCCCATGGTATTTAGTCCGTGGTATTAAATTGGTATTTGGCCCATAGGCTTCACCTAAATAAAACCTATTTTTTTAAGTCTTCTTTAAATATAAAGAGGTTTATGGACTAAATATAAAAAGAGGTTTTATTTATTTACCATACCTCGAGTTTATTTATATTTTTATTTATTTACCATACCTATTTTTAGTGTTCATAAACCTCTTTATATTTTAAAATATATATTGTGTTTATACATAATAATAATTAGATTGATTTCTAAATAGCGTCGACATTAGATTAAAAATGTTAAATGTTAAACATTACATGTTAAATGTTTAACACAATAAACCACTAAAAAAAGGTGAAAAGAAAAAAAAAAATCATGCATTTTGACCAAGTTAGGAAGGCCACAATCAAGATGTGCATTATCTTAATCATTAAACCCTTTGTACAATAAGGACATGCAAAATTCTTAATTGTGCATTATCTTTTGATGAATTGTTGGTGGAAATCAAGATCTGCATTGTCTTTTAATGAATTGTTAGCATTATCTTAATCATTAAACCCTTTGTACAATAAGGACATGCAAAATTCTTAATTGTGCATTGTCTTTTGATGAATTGTTGGTGGAAATCAAGATCTGCACTGTCTTTTAATGAATTGTTGGCCGCAATCAAGATCTGCATTGTCTTTTGATAAATTGTTGTCCACAATGAAAATCTACATTATCATGATCATTAAACCCTCAACTTTATATGAAATTTATGCTTTGATCATATAGTTGTCCGCAATGAAGATCTGCATTATCATGATCATTAAACCCTCAACTCTAGATAAACTTTATGCTTTGATCATATAAACCCTTGAAATTGTTTACCATAAGAACAAAAATAATCTTTAGTAAAAAGGAAATCAAAATCTGCATTGTCTTTTAATGAATTGTTGGCCGCAATCAAGATCTGCATTGTCTTTTGATGAATTGTTGTCCGCAATAAAGATTTTCATTATCATGATCATTAAACCCTCAACTTTAGATGAAATTTATGCTTTCATCATATATTTTTCGCAATGAATATCTGCATTATCATAATCATTAAACCCTCAACTCTAGATAAACTTTATGGTTTGATCATATAAACCCTTGAAATTTTTTACCATAAGAACAAAAATAATCTTTACTAAAAAGGAAGAACTCTTTAGAGTCAAAATTCATACCCATGTACAAATGGCCAAAATCTCTACACCTAATGACCTTGCCCTTCCTCCATCTAATCATTGAACTCTCTTAATGTGTTTCCCATGCAAAATCCATCTGGGGTAATCTTTAGTAAAAAGGAAGAACTCTTGAGAGTCCAAATTCATACCCATGCGCAAATGGCCAAACCACGAAGATATTAACAAGGCAGAGAAAAATGTAGTGCTACAATGTGATGTAATGTGTGAATATTTTATTAGTGCTACAATGTGATGTAATGTGTGAATATTTTATTTGAGCCCAACGCTAAATTAGAAATGAAAAAGAAAAGAAATATTTATAATGGAAAAAATAAAAGAAATATTTATGATATAAAATAAAATATATAAATTGCAATTGGGTTAAATGATTTATTTTTAATAAGAATTTGTTATTTTTGTGTTAGAGATTAAATTAAAAACAATAAGAAGTTAAAAATAATATTGGGATGAGTGTAAACATTTAAATATGGCCTCAATTAATAATAAAAAGTTAAATTAATAAAAATAATAAAATTCAATTTGTTATATTTTGGTTTTGTTATAGGCTTTGTTAGAATACCATGGCTTATCAATATTACAAGTCCAAAAATCATAACTTATTTCACAACCAAAATATTTTATAACAATATGACAACATTCTTAATCGTGGATATTCATCTCCACATTACGTTAGATATTATTAACTTGTAAACAATAGTATTTGTTACAATACCATGGGTTAATACCATGGATTATCAGTACCACATGCCCAAAAAACATAAATTATTTCACAATCAAAATATTTTATAACAATATGACAATATTGTTAACCATGGAATTATTCACCCTCACTTTACCATCGATATTAACTTTGTATATCGGCTTTGTTATAATAACCATGGGGGCATACCATGCTTAACAATACCAACATGCCAAAAAACCATCACTTATTTCAATAGTAATATTTTATTTTATTTAATTTTACAACATTTTTTTTCATTGAATCTAAAAGGAATGGTTAAATTTGAAGATATACTAAACCCTCTAATCTTCAGCTATCATTCCCCATAGAACATTCATTAAGGTTTTATAAAATTAAGCTCAGATGAAATATATATATTTATATATATATATATATAGATAGATAGATAGATAGATAGATAGATAGATAGATAGATAGATAATGTATTAGCTAAGGATCCAAGGGATGAGAGCAAGCAATTTGACTAATTATAATAGATCAAATATAGTGCATGATTTTTTTAAAGTTTTTCATTATTTTGTTTTCTTCCATATGATTAATCCAAAATATAGGTTTGATATTTTACGACCAATTAAGTTTTTTTAATTTAGATAATTTCTTAAACACAATACAATGTGATCAAATTTAAGAGAGAGCTGGGGAGGGAGCAGAGAGAGGGAGGAAGATAGAGAAAAAGTGGGAGAGAGAGAGAGAAAGAGATAGTGATGGGGGGGGAGAGAGTGAGGTAGGAGAGAGGGAGCGAGAGGAAGGAAGATAGGGATGAGGAGAGAGAGATGGAATTGGAGGGGGTAGGAGAGGGAGGAAACAAGAAAAACATAGAGGGAGAAAGGTGGAGAGAGAGTGGGGGTGACAAGGGAGTCTTGGAGAGAGAGTGAGGGAGAGAGGAGAGAGGAGAGTGGGAGGGAATAAAGAAAGGGATATAGATAGAGAGGGAGAGAGAGTGTGTGTATGTTTGGGGGTTGAGATAGAGAGAGGACTAACAAAGAGACACAAATACAAATATAGATATTATATAGTATTATATAACCAACCTAGATCCATATTAACCCTATAACTATTAACTGCCGAGAGGGATCCAATCTCTCGAGGTGCAAATATTTCCTCAAGTTTTGCACTAGAAAAAAAAAGTTTGTACCTCGAGAGATTGGATCCCTCTCGACGCTTGATAAATCCAGGGTTAAGATGGATCTAGGTCGGTTAATATGAAATTAAAGTAGTTTTTATTTGATATTATAGTCTTAAAAATTAAAATTGCCCTTCAAATTGATTTCAAATTGGAACTATATCTAATTAGATTCAATGAATAGACTTTTTTAAAATACATAAAATAATTTTTTGATTAAAAAATTATTTTTTAAATTACAAATTATTAGAGATAAATAATACAAAGTTGGCTCACCTATACACCATGTGAGGATGAAGAAGTGTTTAAGGAAGGATAACCTTTCAACCAATCTTTAATAACCTTTCAATCCCCTATCACTTGTAAGTTTAGATTGCTAGACACAATTAAGATGACTAACATAAAAAATTGATTCATATTATTGCAATACTTGTTAGGTAGTTGTATTTTGTTCTTACATTAAATTAGTCATTCATGTTAGTCATTTTTAGTTGTATTACTTATTATCTAGTCATATATTTTAACCCATGACTAAATTATTGATTTATGTTAGTCATTTTTAGTTTGGCCACTTAAGATTTCTCATTTTTGGTAGTATTTCACTTGGAAAAGTTGTAGTGACTAACTTTTTTAGTCACCTAGTCACTAATTTCTCATTTTCTACTAGTGCTAGTTAATATAGACGACCAACATTTTATGTTTTAATTGTCAAGATTCTATTTAGAGTCATTTGACTTGAATATTGGGATTTTGTGAGGCTTAGTTACCTTCTAAATATTAGGGTCCACTGGTGCTATATCAAAACCATGTATCTTGTTGGAAAGACCTTCTATCTAGAATATCCTTGAAAGTTAATAATTGATATTTCATGCTCTCAATTTTGCAGGAAGATTGGTTCTTACTAAATCAGCCTTGCAAGGATTACCAAATTATCAACTGGTTGTGATGCCAAACTCGAAAACATCCTATAATAGGCTTCAATCCTTGTGGCATGATTTCCTTTAGAGAGGTTCTACTAAAGCTATAAACTAGTCACTTGTAGGTTGGGATAAATTGATCAAACCAAAATCTTCCAATGGATTAGGGTTACGGGACCGTGAACTGGTCAGTAAAGCTTTTGGTATGAAAATTTTGTGGCTTTGGGTTAAGGGGGGTCGTGAATTATGGAAGTGCATCTGGCTTTGTAAGTATGTCCCCATTGGATAAATTGGAGGATTAATTACGCTTTGATGGTAATATTCCAGGTTCGTGTATTTAGAAGTGGGTGCAAGGCTGTAAGGATGTAGTGAGAAAACATGCTTTCTAGGATATAAAAGTAAGGGAGACAACTTTGTTTCGAGAGGATGTCTAGTAGCAGTTACCTTGTTTGGATGATAAAGATAGTCTTTGTTCTATTAAATTTTTTTACCCACTCATTAAGTGCAACGAGGGTTGCTAATTATTGGAAACCTCTGGAGGATAATCAATTATGGTGACGATGGAAATACAAAGATGATTAGCCTCCTACTTCGACTACACTACCACGGGAGGATATTAAAAAGACACAAGAAGATAGACATTAGGATTTCTTAGAATGATGATGTTTTATGATGGGTAAAACAACCAATAGGCTCCTTTTCTCTAAAAGAGGCTTACTCCTTTATTGCAAATTTTTTGAAAATGAAGAACATAGTCTTGTGGTCTCAAATATGGGCTAGAATGTGGTGGCAGAAAATTTCTAGCCTTTTATGATTACTTGCATGGGCTCGAGGCTTCTTACTCGGGATCATATTCACAGAAAGGGATATGAGGATCCATCCTTACCTTTTCTTTGCTTACAAGTTGAAGAGACGGTAGATCATATTTTTCTTTCATGCTCTTTTTTGGTGGAAATTTGGGATCTCCTTCCTCATATTTTTGGCATGGAGCATCCCTTCCCGGAGAATATTAATATTATGTTGGATCAATAGTACCGCTATAAACTTAAGAACCCTATTATTTCTCATGATTGGATGCTTGCACTAGGTTTTATTCTTTGGAACTTATGGAAAGAGAGGATTTTTCAAAATTTTGGCCCAAAGAATCAATCAACTTTGGTGCTCAAGGATTTTATCATATTGAATATTTGAGAGACCATTCTTGCATCTCCTTGGTCTACGGATAACTGGAAGGTGGAGGATTTTGAAGCAGTTATCATGAAAAAACTCAATTTGGATCCTTCAATGATCCCTTCTTCACTTCCATAGGCAAAAGCATTTTATCCTTCAATTTCTAACTCCTATTCTCCACCCTTGTGCTCCTTTATCAAGATGAGCTTTGATGGGGCCTCCAAAGGGAACCCAAGGGTTGCAGGCTGTGGAGGGATTTTCCGGGATGAAAATTCTCAGCTATTGCAAAATTTTTTGATTTCTTGTGGGATTGCAACAATAATTTAGCTAAAATTCTGGTTGTGGAGAGAGGCCTTATTATTGCTATCTGAGAAGGTTTCCAATTATTGCAAGTGGATGGTGATTCTCAAGTAGGAATTCAATGTATACAAAAACTTTCGAACGAGAAACCCGTTCATAAAATAGTGCATTACTAGAGATTTGAGCATGTTGTTTCTAGTATAAATGGTTTTTACCAAAGTTCAATTACATTATTGCTCATTGCACTCGGCATGAAGGGAATAGGGTGGAAAATTTATTAGCAAATTTGGGGTGTAAGTGTAAGAACTTTAATTTAAATGAATCATGGCCTTGAAATAATACACATACTGAAATTCATCTTATAAAACATAAGATGGATGCAAACAAAGCTTCCTTGTCTAGATATATTTCGACGAGGGTGCCATTAACTAATCCTGCTATGACATTAATGAACCCATTGAAACTCGTAATGAAGTTGGACATCTGGCAATCAATGCACATGGTGTGGCAAGATGATGGAGGTGGCATTTGGGATATACATTCGACATCCCCTCACATTAAATTCATGCATGTGGGGTGGCGAAGTGGACCTGTGAGTTACAATGGAGGTGAGGTACGCCACCCACCCCCACACTTCTGGTTTTATGGTTATCTGTTGTGAGGTTTTAATAGTATAGGTTATGGTGCATATTAATACTCCCCTTGTGGTGTTGGTAGTGGTGGCAATTCAAGGAGTTTCTATCTATTTTCTGTGTTGGTATTATCCATGGTGGTTAGTGCGACACAACCAAGTATTTCGTTCTCTTCTTACACTCTACAATGGAAGGGTCGATTTTTGAGTTGGTGCCAGTTCTGTTAAATGCGCATCTTTGGGAGTAATAATTCTCAGGTGTCTCATATCCTTGTTTGGTGTAGGTTTACGACTGTTGGTATTCTAGTCATTTTTCACTTTGGCTATAAGTGTCGATCTATATTGCTTCAATGGGTGCAAGTTCGTTTTATAGATTGATCTCCCAATAATTTATTTTGTTTTTTTCATCATGGTATCAATTGTTGGTGGCTAGAGGTTATATTTTGCACTTTCTGCCCTTTCCCATGTTGTTTTAGAGGTTGTTGCCCCTGCTGCTACAGTTCTGGGGTCGAGTCGAGGAACTTGGGTATCAAAACAAATTCAATCCTTGCAATTTGTTTCTTAGGGTTGGTCTTGTAGTCCTGGGTGTGTCTCAGTGGTCAACTACTACATTACAGCCTCTCTTCTGGTCTTTGGTGGATGATACTCTTGTCCTAGGGTCAAGTCTATATGGTTCAATGGTTTGTCTATTGGTTCGTATTGTAAATTGTGGCTCTTTAGTCGGCTATCTGGAAAGTCTCTTGGTGTTGGCAATTATGGTTCCCCGACAACACATGGTTAGTCATCGGGGTGGTTTTGGTCAAGTGGGCATCAGATGACATCAACCATTTGTAGGTGACTCCATTTCTTCTATCTTTAATGTTGTATCCTTGGAGGTGTGAAGGGAGATTCTAGTTCTAGAATCTAGAATCTAGGGAACACCCCTATTTTGCAGACTAAAGGGTTATTAATGCAAATTTGCTAGGGGTCCGAGACCCTAACAAAATGCAGAAAAAAAACAATTTTTTTTACTTGAATTCTTTGTTTCACTTAGTTTTTAAAGACAACCATATCCATAACTACATTTTCTTTGGTTTGGAATACATAAAGCGAATTCTCAGAAATGTGAGATTTAAGGTCAATGATATGGATGCACGCCTATGTCAAGTGGAAAAACCTTTGGTTTTTTATAGAGATTCTGGGGATCTCAATGATCCTTCTAGAGACCCTACTAGAACTATGTTTGCAAGCTCCCTGAACCCCTCGATCCCTATGTTTGACTAACTCGAGATGCCTCTTGTTTTTTTCGTCTTATCTTATTTTGAGGTGCATGGGTATGGTGCAGGTTGTTTGGCCTGATTGTCTTTCGTGGCCTCTTTTGGGTGCACTTGTTGGACGGTTTTGTAGTTAGAGTATTGGTCGAGTAGGCATACTATGCATTGTTTTCTCTATCTCTGATGTTTGGTTGCCGACCTTTATTCCCTTTTGGTGTTTGTCATGGTGTTTGGTGTTGACAGTGGGCGTTTTTTAGGATGAAGCTCGAGCCAACTGTGTTTGGTGTTTGTGGGAGGACTTCATATGGTCTGCAACTCTCAAACATGTTGTTCGAGTGGTGCCCTAGTTTTACAGGTTGCTACATGGTTTTTTGATGAATGGTGTTGGATAGATCCTCTTATGAAGTTTGGCATGGTCAACTATGAGGGTCCCAGTTCTATTTCACATTTGTGTTTGCGCTTATCGTCAATGTTGGTGGAGATTATATGTTGTCATGTTCGTTGTTTATAATGATTATTGTTGTTGTTGTCCTAAGTGGTTGATGTTTTTGTTGTTACTTGTGTACTCAGCGAAGTGGTTGATAACCTCTCACAAACTTACTATGTTCTATGACTTTGATAACCTTTACAACTTAGATAATCCCTTATATTGATATTCTTTATATAATCTTGTTTACATATATAGATATTCTTTATGTAATCTTGTTTACATAATGCAATATAATATGATATTTTATTTAAAACATTATTAGCATTTTTTATTATCAATATTAATATTAAAATAATTAAAAACCATATTAGAATTATAAAAACTTAACGATGCTTTAGAGTTGAAATTCATATCCTCATCCCTTTAATATTAAAATGATAAAATAGAAAGAGACGAATGCTTCAAGCTTAAATTCCTTTTTCTTTCCCAATACCCTACCTTACATATGTAACTTATATCTTTCCTGCCCTACCTTCCATATGTAACTTATATCTTTCCTGCCCTAAACCCCTTCCCTTTCATATAATAAACAAACGTGTTTATCTCTATACGAATCTCACCAATCCTCCTTGAAGCGATTTGTTATGGGATCATATTGGAGAAATACTTAACTTCATATCTTCAGCAATGACCATCGCCCAGTACTTGGCTTATCTTTGGGATCTCAGCGTCACTCCCTGGCGGCAGCTGTTGCAGCACCATCTTCACCATTTCTCCGGATTATTTTGTTAAAATTATCACGACTTTCTACAACTATCGCTGATAAAGACAAGCCCACAAGCTACCCTGAAGCCGATAACACATGCCCCGTTTCAGAATTCTTACTCAACGAATGTGGGTTGTGTCAGTCTGAGCTCTCAACTATCCTTAAAGCAATGCCATCCTTGGTTGCGGCGAGATCAGCTCATAGAGCCCAACAAGCGGTACAGTTACTGAGAGATTCGGGATTCACAGAGCACCAGGTAAGGAAGACTATTACCAGAAACCCAGCTATTTTTTTTCTCGATGCTGATCGGCAGTTGAAACCCAAGATTGAGTTAATGAAAACATTGTGCCTATCTGCACAAGACTTGGGAAATGCCATATCTAATGGATCCAGATTTCTTAACGCGAGTCTCGAGAAAACTCTGCGTCCCAATATCCAGTATCTTCAAAACCTGTTTGGATCAGAGGCTAATGTCTCAAGTATTTTCAGATTGGCACCTTATATTCTACCTAAAAGAAACGGGCCTGAATTTTGGGAAAAGAAATTGAAGCAGTTGACAAGCTTTGGCCTCCTTTAAGATGACATCAAGGAGCTTGTTAGGAGGCACCCACTTATATTAAAAGCTTTCATGGATAAGGTGCAAAAGAACGTGGACTTTTTTATGCATACTACAGGGCTTCTTGCAAAGTTTCTTTTTTCATATCCTATGTTTGTGTCTTGTTACAGCTTGGAGCGTAGGATAAAGCCCCGCCACAAGGTGTTGAGTGCTCTCAGTGCAATGCAACCTTCCAAGCGTCCTCCTAGTCTCCTTAGTGCGCTTGCTTTAAGTAAGCGTAAATTCCTCGAAAAATATGTCCAGTGCAGTCCTCATGCCAAAAAGTTACTTGAAATTTACAGTGGCAAGCCTGCCCTCTAAAAGACTAGAAATTCGGGTGTCTGTTTTGGTCAGGGTTAGATTGTATTGCGTTGCTCTTATTGATTGAAAGAGGTTTGAGAACATTCACCAAGGGATCATCAGTCTGTTATGATCCAGTGCCGTGATCCCTATAGCCCACATGAGTAATGAGTGGGAAGTAGTATATATAGAAGATAATCACGACACAGTCAGTTCCGGTCTGGGATCTTGTTTTGGCCAGTTTTTTGTCACACCACAATCACAATCAACATGCACTATTGAAGGATGCTCAGTTGTGATTGTAATTGAAGGGTATTCAGTTGTAATACAATCACAGAGAATGCATCAGGTAAACAGGTTTTCGAAAGATGAAAAAACTCTCATCACCAGATAATTTGTTTTTTGCTAGTAGTTTTGCGATGATCATGCATTGCTCTCTCCCTTTAAAATGTGATGGGATAGATGTGAAATTCTGACTGTTTGAATCATGGATAACTTGTAAAAGGAAGTATTCAAATCCCAAATGTAGGGACCTTAAATTTGTATGTGTTTCTACAGTAGCATGATTTGATTATTTCCAGATCAGCTATATCTATGAGAGTAATATGGAATTAACACATTTCAAATCCAAGCTAAAAATTGGACACTAGTATGCACACTTTCTGTCTGTGCTTTGTTAATGGTATCTGTTTCTTTGCTTAGGAAAAAAGTGTGTGGTAATGACTTTTACTACTGCTAGTGGTATCAAAGACCATTCCTAGTGATAATGGAATGCATTCCAATCACGCCTCTTGTAAAACAGAACCCTAGCCACTACTCTAAAACACAACTTCTGATGCATGATTGACTAGGCAAAAAATCATTGGCACATTCCGTCGTCCCAATGTGGTTGGCTGCTCACTTATCCTTCGTCCTACATTCATAGGAAGTCTGTCAACATTTTGTTACACGTGCCTTCCAAATAGCCACTTGTTTTGGATGGAACCTTACCTCTAGGGAAAGAGGCAGACCAGGTGACTCCCTAGACAGAGGAGGGATGGGAACTATTTATATGTTTGGTTTTATAAGGTTTAAACTATTTGCAAATGCTTTCTTGTTGTTTTCTTTATATAATTTTGAGTTTTCAGTACAACATCTACAGTAAGGTGTGCACATCTAAGAGGATTTGTTGCATAATTGCTTTGCTCCTTGGGATGTTGGCAAGAAGCATTCTAGAAGCCAAATGGATCAGAATCAGCAGCCTCGGATTTGAAAAACTTGGTAAGGAGTTAGCAACCATTCTTATAACTAGTTCAAATTTGCTACCTTTTGCCCCTCATCACTTGGTTGATCTTTAGGACTGTTTTTCTGAATGGTATGAAAGTTAATGATGAAATTCAACATTTAAAAAAAACATATAATAGAATCTGAAGAAACATATAATACATATAATAGAATCTGAAGAAACTGAAAATAATCCAGCTATATCTGTCCATTCGAATCTGTTTTTTAGGAACATATAGAGAGAGATATGCATGCCCCCCCCCCCACTTTTTTGCTTTTCGTCTTGCCTTCTTGCTTCTTTAATGCTTTCATTGATCTGCGTTACCTGTATATGCGTTAGAATGACATAACTTCAAACTGTGCTCTTCCCTTTTTGATTTGTTTTGTAGTGTACTTAGGAGGATAATATGGAGTACCTAGTGGAGGTACCTAATGAGAATAATAATAGATGTTTAGGTGCTTAGTAGTTTGTATCAGAGCATTTTTTTGGCCATAAACCGGGTAATTTTTTTTTCTATTTTACAGTTTTCAGAGGAATAAAAGAAAAGAGGGCTGCGACACTTCGATCAATTTATGTAGCTTTAGTGTAAAATTTGGCAAAAACAACTGATATCTGAGTTCCTCTCAGAAAAACTTCTGATTTCAAAAGAAAAAAATCATCTCAATTGGAGTTTGGGAGGTCAAGATATCACTGATATGAAATCAGATATTTCAGGGTTTTTTTATGACAACTGTATAGACCGCGGAGCTGATATCTTGTGACAGGTTTCTCAGATTGCCATCAGATCAACACCGCTGGATAGAGGATTTTCATGGGTTTGGTTTGGTATATTATATGTTGTGCTTTCGATCAATATCCTCTATGTTATAGCCATGAAATTTTTTATTCTCAAAACCTAATGGACCTAAAAAAATGCCAATGCTAATGTTGATGAAAGAAACCGGCCAGGTAGGCCGGTTTACTCTATGACCATATTTTATTGGATTTAGATGATGATTGTGATGACTGGTATATGGACATTTGTCATTTCTGGGATGACAATTATTTTCACCTGCCATTTGATGACTCTACTTCACCTTATGAAGAGAACATCTGTTGAATTTTCTTAAGCCCAACAAACATACAAAATATTTCATAGTAAATTCCTTTTGGTAAACTAAATTAAACTGTAGATTATTAAATAAATTGCACATTTGGGACTTTAACAGTTAATAAAATACAAATCAGCTGAAGCAAGTAGACATCAATTTTACACATGCACACAAATTTCTACCCTTAAGATCAGCTTCTAATTAAATAAGATCAAAGCTTAGAAGCGCTTTCCTAACCTGAGAATTAATGTGTCTGCTGAGAAAATTACAAGCTATAACAAAACTGGGCAAACTGTCCGTAAAAAAAACTTCTTGTCTAGTTGTTGGGTTATCCTCCTCTTGTTTTCTTGCAATCTGCTTGCACTCTCTTCCCTTGAGCTGCTCTCTAGATGAAAGTCCTCCTTCCCCCTTGCTAAGATCTCCTTAAGTTATAGTCCTTTGTGTATCAAGTTATTAATGTCTCTTGTATGTCTTCCTATTTTATCTAGCCTAGCTTTTATAAGATTGGGTTGTTGACTGAATCCATAACCCTAATCTCCAAATTGATAATCGGTTGACATTAGATCTCACCTCACTTGAGATCGATGGTCAGGATTCATCTAATTCATTAATGCAAATGACGTTTGTATTTCATCAAAATAGAGTTAAAAAAGCATGAACAGGATTCCACTGGAGAAGGCAATAATTTTTTCCACCACTACAAATTGAGTGGTCATTGGGAAGCAAAGTGTTAATGACTTCATTAAAGCTTCACCTTCGAAACCACACAACTAAGAGGAGACAAATTGAGTGGTCATTGGGAAGCAAAGTGTTAATGACTTCATTAAAGCTTCACCTTAGAAACCACACAACTAAGAGGAGAGTGTGAAGAGGGGAGTAAAGATGATAAAGAAGTCCTTGCTATCCAAGGAGCTGTAGTAGCAGAGGAGGTCAGCCTCACCAATGAAGCAAGTAGTTGTTCAATGGAAGTATGAGAGAGCAGAGAAGGATTTCAGAGATGGGTTGACATTTCTTTTATTGCGAGCTAGTTGAAGAATGACTCACCAATATATAAACTAGATTACTAGTTATAAAGTCACCTACAAGCACCATGTAGGGGTATACAACACTGTCATTCAATTGACACGGTCCTAGAGAATTTTTTCCATGCTAAGATGTAATTGGTTGTAACAAAGAAAGTAGGCACTAAAGTACCTTTTATGGAATTTTTACTTGATGGCATAGCTTGTTTGGGTCATGCTAAACAACAAGATCAACATTTGACTTGGTTTCATTGATTACCAAGATTGGCCATATCCAAGTTTGAATGGCTATTAATTGTAGAGTTCAATCTGGAGATTGCTCAAAACTAAGAATCAGTGAGCAAATTTTTTCATTGCATGAACAAGCAAGCCAAAAATCAGAGTGTAATGTATAGTTAGAATTCGATCCAATAGCTAGACCCATCAGCCAAAGTCAAAGCCATGTTCCAAAGAAGTAGAAAGAAGGCACATTGATCTAGATTGGTTTTTTGTAAGAGATGTGATCTAAAATGGATATGTAATGTCCCCACACCCAAATGACTGAAGATAACTTTGAATATAGAAATTTGATAAACTATAAAAGGTTGAGACTTTCATAGATAAGTTTCCCCGATAAGACAACCAACAACTGCATTATTAATTAGATCATGTTTAGTCCTTGCCTTCTCAATAAGGAATTCTCCTCACTATATATATATATATAATATGTTTGAGTTTTTTCCCTTATCAGTGCATTTTCTTAGTAGACATTATTGTCTCCTCTCTTATTTTTAATTTTTCCATTTCCATTGCATAATCATGTCAAGCAATAGTATCAATGTTTCTTTTGAGGAAATATTGTGATATAAAGTGGTGCTAAGGGTTCAAGGGTTAGCAAAACAATTATTATAAATTATGTAGTTTGTATTAGAATGGAAGTTATATAGGGGTTCAACTCCATTTTAATAAAAACTTCTAGTGAAACGGTGGGGCCTTCCATTAGTCTAGAACAATGGCTAAAAGAAGTGAGAGAGGAACACAATGCCAAAGGCTTATTACCTTCCACTTATGCATCCAATGAAACAATAATTAAAAGTTTAGTCCCCAATGCAACCAAGATATTGCTGAAGATAACAATAATGTTATTGTTACCAGCGTTTCCTCCACAATTTCTTCAAGTTCAATGCCTTCACTCGGTAGGCTCATCTTGTAAGAAGATGCTTTTTCTAAGTGCACTTGTTGATTTATGTAATATAGAGTAGAGAGGGAAATGATCATGCTATAGCAAGGTTTCAACTTGCATGTGAAACCCATTTAATGATTCTCATTTGCCATATTTGCAGCTATCCACACACAATCCCCTGCAACCTAGATGTTTACTTTGTATTTCAATGTGCTAGAAAAGAGTGTTTACTTTCTTTTAGATCTTATTTTAGCTCAACTAATTTAATCCTTTCTTCCAACAAACAAGTGAAAAGAACAAATTCATGAACTTGCAATGAACCAATAAACCCAATTTAAATGTTGTAGGATTGACAATTTCACTAAATTTTAACTATAAACACAATGCAATTGTAAATGTCTCTTAATATCAACTCCCATGAATAAAATTGTAAATGTCTCTTAATATCAACTCCCATGAATAAAATTGTTGAAGTGGATGGTGTTATAAAGGATGAGTTCTTGAATTTACCCTTGGATTTCTAAGAAAGATAAACATATTGATCTTCACATCTAGCAATTGATTATGAGAACATTTCTCACCACTTTTAGCACTATGCCACACATATTGGAATACCACATGCCAACATAATATAGATGATATTGTGATTGCCCCACCTAGAATTTTGAGTCACTTTAACGTTAATTCCATTTCCCAAAAATTAAACCAAGGGTGCACTGTGGATCTTCATTTGTTTATGGATTGACTCTAGGAACTTAATTTTAAGCTTAAAAAGCTTCCTATCTCTATTCGCTTCCCCCAAAAACCATTTTCTTTGATTGGAATTAATAGGTTGGCCCTTCGATAAAGAAAAGTGAACCATTTTTTTTTTTTAGATTGAGAATTTCAAGTGACATAGGTGTAGATTGTGTAAAAAATAATATTACAACATGAAGGCTTTCACCTTTGAAATAATTATTATTAACAATAGTGCAAATGTCTTGATCTAGCTTCACTACATCTGTTAGAATTGTAAGGTCAAATTCCTTGAGATTAGAGTAAAGGAAATTCATAGTATTAGGTAAAACATCACCAAAATTTAGCACAATGCCATCAATGTTATGTATATAATTATTCTAACTTAATTAGCTTTGTTTTTTAGACTAAGGGGCATGAGCATGCCCCTCATGTAAATGGCTCTTGGGCTATATTTAAGCCTGAGCCCTCATTCATTGTAATCATCCTTCTATTTATTATATATATATATATATATTGTTGAGTCTGTCTACTCCATCTGGTATTAGAGCAATCGATGCTTGCAAACACACAAACTTTTGTGTTCAGTTTATATTCCTTCCATCCACCACCGTTTTCTACAGATGCTGCCAACCACCAACACCATTGAATCTTTAGCCACCTTGTTTCTTTGTAGCCATCAAACCGTAACCCCCACTTGTGTCGCCGCTTACATTACCACCATCCATCTCAATCCCTTCGACCATCCTACCCATCATCTTTTGTCTTTCCTTCCTGCTTGAAACACCGTAGTCTTCCCTGTTTGCTTCTTGTTGCTCCTACACGGTCTACTACCACCACTCTGCCAACATGACTTTCATCTGCCCACAACCCCGCGTCGTGCCCCAACCCTTGTCTATTCTGACCATTCCATTGTATCTTATCAACCCGACACCACTCAACTAGTTCCCATTCACAACCACCTTCAATTCAAAGAGCAGGTCAAAAACCAACGTTGAAAGGTTATTAGTTGCGGAGCTTCGGGTTCAAACTAAGTTGTTGCCTTTTATCTTGATAAGTATATAAGTATCAATGATATGTTATATTATATATATTAACATTTAAATTTTCTGTGGTGTGATTTAATTTGTTTTGTAGGGAAGACTTAAATAAATTATAACTTTATAGTTACACACTATATTGTATAATTTTAAGTCATATAAATTAATATATGTAGATATGTATTATTTAAAAAAATAAATAAAAAAATTAGGTCAAATTAAGAAAAAATGTTATGTTGGATAAGTATATTCCACCTCATACCCGATCAATGTCTTCATCAATGTCAATGACCGATTTTAGTAAAATATTGATAGATCTTGAGATTAAGGTGACTAGACATGGGGGGAAAATCGAGGAGCTCCAAGATACAATAAAGACAATAGAGAGTTAGCTCGAGCAGAACTGTAACGAATTTAAAAAGGATCATGCAATCCTTTCAAATAAGGTGGATCTAAATCATAATCAAGTAATGGTGATGTTGACTAGTATTTGTGACAAGTTGAAGATTACACCCGATCGAATACCCCAAAATATTGAAGCTACTCAACATCTCAATTCTCCGAATACATCAAACTCGTCAGAATCACATGAGTCTCCAAAAGCATTGTCCATACCCCATAAACAAAATAGTAACACGAATTTTCAAAATATGCGGCTATGGAATCAATACTCAAATACGCAGCTCGTGAATCAATACTCCTTCACTCCAGCAGTTGCTACATATCAACGAAGAGGAAAAATTGAGCTCTCCAAATATGATGGTAATGAGAAGTGCAATTTTGCATGGTTCAATAAAGCAGAAGAATATTTCAAGATTTACGGTATTGATAAATGACGAAAAGATTAGGCATGCATCCATGCAATGGAAGGAGAAGAAATAATTAATATATGTTGTGGAAGAAGATGACACTTGCTATGAGTTGGAAGAAATTCAAAAATGTATTCTTTAAGAGGTTTGAAGGTGTCAAGTAAGACGAGTGGTTCTTAACATTCACTAGACTGCAACAAAAGATGTGACGAATACACCCGAGAATGAGAAACTTTAGCTACACGAGAACCTAAACTATCAAAAACTTGTCTCATTTAGTCATACATCATGGGACTTAAACCCCATCTCTAGGCTGAGCTTGAGCTTGGTGACATCACTTCTATAACAGTAGCAAGACAAAAGGAAAAAATTGTTGAAAAAAAACATGAAAAGATGCAGTGGTCAAAAGTTGAAAGAGTATATTCGAGACGAAGATTTCCCCAAATTGTGAACACGGATAACACAAGATATGTTCCACCACATCTCCGTGAAGGAGAAAAGACTAACTTGGAAATTCAAAGAATGAAAGAAGGCAAGTGTAAACGTTATGGTGAAAAATGGTACCCTAAACATAGATGTGCTAAGAGAAAAGAAACCAAGAACTTGTATAAGTGTGAAACCATTCATGATTTAGACAATGAAGAATCAAAGGTAGAAGAAATCGAAGATTCTCCACAATTTTCTCCAAAACCAAATAGTGAGAACATTCTGCAAATTTCATTATCAGTTTGACAAGTATATCACATGCCCATACATTAAAGTTAAAAGGTCATATAAAAAAAACAATGTAATGGTTCTAATTGATACTTAGCACTCACAAATTTTTGGACTCAACTATGGCGAAAATGATCAACATTTTCACATTTCCTATGCCGAACATGAAGGTTATGGTAAGTGACGGTAAGAAAATTGAAAAAGAAGGGAAATCTAGAATATAGAATCTTCGTTCTACATTGTAGCATTAGGAGGAGTTGATGTGGTCCTAGAGATCCAATGGCTACAAATCCTAGGTACTTACTCTGCCAATCATCAAAAACAATTTATAAAATTTAAATGGAAAGGGTAGAAATACAAGTGATATGGGTTCCAACCACCTAAGAATCAATTAGAAATGAAAATGATGAAAATGATTAACGAAGAGTCCCTTGTAGTTCAAGAACTGATTCAAAAGCACGAGAAGGTGTTCCAAGAACTTCGAATGAAATTGCCTCCTAAAAGAGAAATCAAACATACAATCAAAGTCAAATCAGGATCAAATCCCATCAACATCAAACCGTATCAATATCCACATCATCAAAAAACTGAAATTGAGAGGTTAGTCCAAAATCTTTTAAAATGTGACATTATCACAAAAAGTAGAAGTCCATATGCTGCTCTAGTTGTATTAGTTCAAAAGATGGATCGTTTACTTTATGCGTAGATTACCAAGAGCTAAACAAGATAACGATTAAGAACAAGTTTCCAATTTCGTTTATCGATGAAATGTTGGATGAACTACACAGAGCTACATACTTCTCAAAATTAGATTTGAGATTAGGTTACTACCAA
The DNA here is from genome assembly GCA_000404065.3 of Pinus taeda. Taxonomy (NCBI): domain Eukaryota; kingdom Viridiplantae; phylum Streptophyta; class Pinopsida; order Pinales; family Pinaceae; genus Pinus; species Pinus taeda. The sequence goes on along the minus strand of APFE030288327.1, from coordinate 36,266 downwards.
ATAAGGATAAGGTTGGAAGACATAGCAAAAATTGTGTTCCGTACACATGGAGGTCACTATGAGTTTAAGGTAATGCCTTTTGGTCTAACTAATGCTCCAACAACATTCAAAGCCACCATGAATGAGACATTCCATCCATATCTAAGGAAGTTTGTGTTAGTGTTCTTTGATGATATTCTAATTTATAGTAAAACATGGAAGGAGCATCTACAACATTTAGAGCAAGTTCTCACTGTATTAGAAGAGCATCAATTTTATGCCAAGAAATCCAAGTGCACTTTTGGGAAAGAGGAAGTAGAGTAGCTCAGACATATAATATCCAAGGAAAGAGTAAAAGTAGATCCTAGTAAAATCAAGGCTAGAAGAGAGTGGCCCAAACCAATTAACATATACAAGTTAAGGGGTTTCTTATGGTTAACTCGATACTATCGAAGGTTTTTTTTAAATAATATGCCCATGTAACTACTTCTCTGACAAACCTTCTAAAGAAAATTCATTTTGTTGGGATGAGGAAGTAGACAAGTGTTTCGAAGACTTAATTTTTTTTTATGTCTAAAGCACATGTATTAGTAACTCTTGATTTTTCAAAACCATTTATAATCGAATGTGATGCTTCAGTTTTTGGTATAGTAGCAATATTGATGCAAGATTGTCATTCAATAGCTTTCGAAAACAAGAAGCTCAATAAGAGGGAATGTCTTAAGTCTACAAGCAACAAATAATGCTTGTGATTATGCACGAACTATCCAAGTGGAGACAATATCTTTTGGGAAGTAAGTTCTCCATACGAACATACCATAACAGTCTCTTGTACCTCCTCCAACAGAAAACACTCTTTGAAGAACAACAAAAATGGATTGAAAAAATTGTTGCGTTGACATGGAGTTTTCAATAAAAAGGGAAAGGGCAATGTGGTGGCAGATGCTCTCTCCAAAAAAGATGAAGGAACATCCTTGTTTGTAGTCTTAGCTATAATCCCAAATTGGCTTAATGAAATCCGAAGTGAGTATGCAAAAGATTGAGAAACAAGTGCTATAATCAATAACCGTCATCATATTTCAAAATTTGAAAGGAAAAATGATATTTTGTGGTACAAGGGAAGGATTTACCTAAGTCCAAATTCCAAATTTAAAGTCAAGGTTCTCAAAGAGACCCATGATTCACTGTCAACCGGACATGTAGGTTTCTTTAAAACCTTCTATAATGCACATCAATCATTCTTCTCGAAGGGTATGAATAATGATATTAAAAAATATGTTGCAAAAATCAATGTTTGCGTAATAAAGGTGAGAATATTATGACCCAAGGTCTGCTCCACCCCTTAAATATCCCAAACCAAAAATGGGAAGAAATATCAATGGATTTTATTGAAGGATTACCCATGTCAGACGAGAAAGATAATATTCTTTTAGTACTAGGCAAACTCACAAAGTATGCACACTTCATAAGAATGAAGAAATTAGATTCAACAAAAGAGATCGTCGATATATTTTGCAAGAATGTCTACAAATTACATGGATTTCCTAAAGTCATTGTTAGTGATAGAGATCCTAAGTTTAAAGGGAATTTTTGAAAGGATCTTTTCAAACATATTGGGACATACCTCAACATGAGTTATGCATATCATCCTCAAACAGACTGTCAAACAAAAACTATCAATACGTGCTTATAAGCTTACCTTTGTTGCTATGCAACAGACAAACAAAATAAGTGGGCTCAGTGGTTATATCTCGTTGAATGGTGGTAAAATTCAACTTATCACACTTCCACAAAGATGACCCAATTTCAAGATGTATATAGATATGAACCTCCTAAATGGAAGGATTTGGCCATTTTTGAGACAAAAGTTACAACAATTAAGGAGCAGTTAGAAGAAACCCAAAAAGTCTTTCAAACATTAAAATAAAATCTAAGTATTGTAAGAAATCACATGAAGCAGCAAGCCAACCGACACAGAACAGAGAGAGAATTTGAAGTTTGAGAATGGGTATTTGTTAAACTTCAACCTTACAAGAGATTATCCCTAAAGTAAAAAAGAAAAAACAAATTGGCACCAAAGTTTTATGGACCATATTATATTAACAAAAATATCAGTCAAGTAACATACAACTTAAGCCTTCTAGGTAATAGGCGAGTTCACAACATTTTCCATGTATCTTGTCTTAAAAGGGCAATGGGCCAACACCAATCATCATAGACAATGCTTATGATATTAGATGATGAAGGCAAGTTCATCTTAGAACCAAAATGAATTATTACCACCAAGGAAAGGAAGTTGCGATCTCGAGCAATTAAGGAATACCTGATCGAGTAGAAGAACTTACCAGAAGAAGAAGCTTCTTGGGAGACAAAAGCATTTCATCAACAACACCCATTGTTATGCATGCTTTGAGGACAAATCATTCTTTTGAGAGGGAGGCAATGTTATGTATACAATTATTCTAACTTAATTAACTCCATTTTAAGACTAAGGGGTACGATCAAAGATCATGCCCCTCATGTAAATGGATCTTGGGCTATATTTAAGCATGAGCCCTCATTCATTGTAATCATCCTTCAATTTATTAATAAACTATATATATGCATTTATATTTATTGTTGAGTCTGTCTACTCTAATCAACCACAAAATAAGTAATTATTAAGTATGATTACTCTTGAATATTAATCTTGTCAAGTGGGGTTAATCGAGGAGGAAATGTTAAGTGGACCCAAGAAGAGTTCACCAAACAATAGACAAAAATAGCACCTCCAAAAAGAAACCAAATCAAGATAACTCATTTCCTAAAGCAGGCATACCAATGCATAGATATAGAAAATCATGGCCACCAAATCATGTACTTTGTAGATCTATTAAATATGCATAAAGAGTGATAAGCATGGCCATGAAAAAATACACAATGGTTCAATGTCAAAAGATCGCAACCATGAGAAATACATAATGGAGCTACATCTTGATATATATAAAGTACTAGGAGGGTATATGGAGCAAAGGAACGGACAAACTAATCCTCCATGAAGTACCAAAATCATGTAAGAGTGGTAGTTTCCAACAACTCGAGCAACATCATTAAATATATTACTCGAAAGGAGAGAAACTTAACAAAGAGGATATTACCAACATAAATTGTTGATGTTTCCACTCAAAAAAATATGTTTTCATGGATTGAACCGAGGTCTTCAAACCAACTCTCGTGGGTACAAATTTATGCCATGCAAATAAATGAGTTGAATTCAAACATAAGAGTAATCATTTGTTTCTGAGAGGAATTCATATTTTCGACAGTGTTCATCTTTACATTCATCGACGTTTCGAGTCTAGACCAAGACTCATCATCAGGATTGATTTACGGAGAAAAGAAAAGAAAAAGGGGTTTGTGATAAATATGTAATAGGATTGCTGTAAAGACTGTTTGGCATATGACTGTTTAATATTATTATTTACCATTATTCTAGTTAATTTCTGAATTAATATCATATTATGTTTGCTGAATATATTACTATTACTTGTCCTTCTTATTATTGTTACTAATTATCTTATAATTTTTACTTGTTATTTTATGATAATTCTTTATTTATGATTTCTCATGTTAATGATTAAGTGTAATTAATTTATTATTTAGGTTTATATTATTATTGATATAATAAGTTTGTTATTTTACTCATTAATTAATCTAGAATTAAATTGTGAGATTAGTTATATGTTATTTGATTAAATTAATTAATAAGTTCTATTATAATATGTAATCTATTTATAATTCCTCATTATTGTGTAATTAATATGTAATTACTTTATAGTAGGTCTATAATATTATTGATATAATAAGTTTATCATATTGTTAATTTATTAATTAAATAGAAATGTGGGATGAGTTATATGATATTTTATTTAATTGATTGAATTAATCAATAAGTTTTATTCTAATAAGTACCATTATATTATGTTATTTATTTATAATTTCTAATGTCTTGCGTAATTAATTTTTAGAGGTTTATATTATTATTTATATACTAAGTTTATTATGTTGCTACTTTATTAAAATTAAAGTGAGAAATTAGTTATATGTTATTTAATTAATTGATTAAATTAGTTACTAAGTTCTATTATTATTAATTTATTAATACTATTGATTTATAAATTATTTATATACTAAGTTTATTATGCTGCTAATTCATTATGTTTATTCATTGATTTACATTATTAATTTATTATGTTGCTAATTTGTTAAAATTAAATAGAGAAATTAGTTATATGTTATTTCATTAGTTGATTAAATTAGTTACTACGTTCCATAGTTAACCTAGTTTCAAGTATTTTAGAGAACTTATGTTATATGTTTATGTTCTTAATGTTGATAAGGTTTTTTATTATTATCTATGTATGATTAAAATTAAAAAGTGGGAATAGTTTTATGCTGCTTATTCAATTAATATATATTTTTTTAATTAAAGGTAATATTATTTGGAGTTCTTAAGAGATTAAGTTAAAGGATAATTGATTAGGCATCTAGAGGATTTATCCTTGATTAAAGAAGAGCTAAAAGGCCAAAACTCTAAGGTTCTATAGGAAGCTCTTGACTAAGAGAGGAACAACCAAGATAAGGAAGGGAGAGGTAGAAGGAGAAGGAAGGGAGAGATGAATTATTCGTGGGGGGTGAGCAAAGAGTTCCAATTTTTGCTAATTTCCAAGCCTCCATCCCTATTAAGGTTGCACGGGTGTTTTATGATTTCAATAGCTTCTCTAGCTTTCCGCTTGAAATCGTGATCTTCATTAGACATGAGACATCCCACCATTGATGATAATGGGAGTCAAGGTACTAAGTACATTCTCACAAGTGAAAATGATTGGGATGAATTCAAACACTTATAACATCTATAAATCAAGACACATGATGTATTCCCACTGTCAATAGTGATTGAATCTGCCACTAATGGAAACAAACCTCAAGTTAATAAATAAGACTCGAGATCTTATTCCTAGATAAAATGAGTTCATGTTGATGGCAAAAAATGTAATGGAAGAGGGGTATTAAGGAATCCCCCATCAAATCACATGAGTGAAACTATATGGCTAATTATTTGGAGGGAATCAAATGAAGAATTGTTAAGACCACCACCAAGTGTGTCTCTTGCATGCACCAAATTAAATAACATATAGAGAAGACCCTATTAAAAACAACCAATAATGAAAGACATTAATAGAAGTGAGGAATCCCACCAAGGATGCAAATGAAACCCAATGTATTGAACAAATCCCATTGTGTGAATATTTTCTAGGAAAGAAAAATCGAACATGTTTTCATTAAGAAAAAACCATGTTTACATCAATATAGATTAACATATATGCATCTTCTAGCATTTAACCCCATGGTATCTAAACACTGATACACTATATCCATCTTTACAAATATTACTTGCACAAATCAATTCTTCTTCATGCCAAAAAAAATCACTAACCGAGGTACTAGGAGACTCACCAAAAAAACATAATAAAATCAATCGTCTGACAAATAACCATCATGAAGTAGGCAAATTTATAATCCCCAGAAAAAGTGGGTAGGAAAAACTTGGTATTGTGGTGCAAAAAAAAAAAAACAAAAACTAAAAGAGTGGATATATCCATAAACTCCAAAGGAAAAAATTGGAATTTATCTCGTGCCCCCTGCTTGTAGATTGAAAATTTGATGAAACCCGGATTCATTGAAAGACCTTCCTTTTACAACATATCAATTACATTGTTGAATTCGATGTGCAAGTGGGAAAAAGTACCCTGTTGGAAAAGTTCCAATGTGTGAATATATGTGTTGACATCAAACAAAAGGGAGATCATTCAACCACTGACCAATAATGAATTTCACTATTGATCACAAGGTCACCTATCAATAATGAAAATAGGGCCAAATTCATACTCTAGGTTTGACGCTCAATGTGTTGTAGTCAATGAGAGTAAAACTTTCAGTAGGAAGTAAATGGAGACCTTCCACACTGACATGAGTATATAAGAAATATACTTGTTAACACTGAAAGTACCTTGGAAAATGAGAAGGTTGACAAACTGAGTGAGGATACAATTGAAAAATGGTCAACATAGAGTTAATTGTCCTTAAACATAAACATGAAAAAATGGTGACCTGAGTATCATATTCTCAATAATGGATAATGACATAGGCTTGTGACATAGGAGGCATCAATAGATTGTCCATATGATTGGAAGAGTAACCAATTGAATGAGTAAAAAACTCAAAAAACAAGGTTCAACCTCTTAAAGTCATACTATAACTTAAACTAATGATAGAAAGACTTACAACTTGGTGCTTTGTACAAGGATGACATGACTTATGACTGCTTCCAACATTAACTGAAAACTCACTTCTTCTGATCCCCTTTTTTTTTCATATTTTATTTTTTTCAACTTTTTCATATTATAAAACCTTGAAAATGAATTAAAAAATGCTAATATATGGTGGATATAATGAGTGTTGTTGGAAATAAAACTAGTTTAAGCACTTGGAACATACCTATGCTTAATGCAAGAGAGGCGTACAATATATGGACACTCAGGGAATATGTCCTTGAAGAATTAGGTGTTTATTTACAAAAGAAAAGGATGCAAGGCTAACAACTAATGATAATTCATAAGAAAAAGGGCATAAGAGAACAAGTTGAAGTCAACATTAGGCTCAAAAGTGCAAATGGCCATAATAAGCTTTAACAGGAAGTAATGAAACTTCATTAAAAAATCATGGTGGGACTGAAGAGGGGTCCCAAGCCTACTAACAAATAATAACATGAGCACTAAATGGCTAACAAGGTACTAACTAGAGCACTCATGTAAATGTAGTATCTACCACCCACTTACAACACTTATAAAATGGCAATAAAGGTTCATGTTACAAAATAGTGGAAATGATCCTATGGAAAAGATGAAAATCACATCTGAATGTAGAATGCAAGATGAAAAATCCCTACCTTGTATGCCAAATATAGAAAGAGTACCTGCCACATTAGATCTAATGTGAATGACAGTAATGAAAAAGTGTTGCAAGTCACAAATTCTTACGTCGCACCTAAAATAACAAAAAGATCGTTTAGAAGCCACCTGTTATAAGTTAGTCAATTAGTTCAAAATTTAAAATAGGGTTAACAACTATAGAGAGGTCGTTAAAACATTTTACAAAATAGTGAATAAATCATTTTCACCATTCATTAAACTTTTTACCAAACCATGTGCATTTTGGTGTGAAATCCATTGATTCTCAATATATGATATTCACAGACTGAATTGTTGAGATCATGGACTACCTAGACCAAGTAAATCCTCAAGATTTTATCTTCAATTTGATTCCATTCATTTATATTTTTCTAAAGAAATTAAAGGTTTTAATTAATTTTAAAAAGGTGGGGTGCACATATGTGCCTCCCTTTTTCATAGGGAATGTATGAATGACCCTATATGCATCTGTCCTTGAGAAGAGGAGCATGTATACATGATTATTCCTAATTAAAGACACATATGCCCACACCCAACTTAAAAAAAAAAAGAATTTGACCCAAAAAACTTCCTCAATATTGAAAGATGGCTATCAAGGTTAGTGCATTTGTCACAATTGTGAATGGGACCACCCTCAAATGAATATCAAAGGTATCTATGAAATACTTACAAAAGAACCAAGTTTGATATGCTGTAAAGTATGATGAAGCTAAATCAAATAAATGAAGTGATTTCTAAACAAAGGAACTACTTAAGAATCATACACCAAGTGCCAATATCAACTTCAAATTCTAATAGTGTTTCAACCATCAACAAGATAATTTTGAAAGCATTAAGAGTTTATCTAGATGAGGATTAAAGATGAAACAAGGGTTCATTGCCTCAAAAGGGAAACACCTTGATAACCATTTTTGGTTGATCCATATTTCTCATGTATCACTCTACCCCTTTTATTCAACCATTTTGCATGTTTGTTTCTCTTTCATAAATATTAAGGGTTACAATGTTGGGGTTGATACCACCCTAGTTATGTTCTCTCAAATATTGCAAACCTAATTCACACAGGCTTTCATGCCACTTATACGAATTTAGTAGCTTGTATTTAGATTGTTACAATGGTCACTAATTTTATAGTACTTTTCTTTGGGAATTTGAATTTTGGAGCTTTTCAAGAGATTAATTAGAGGATAAATAGTTTTAGACTATATAGTAATGTTTGGATATGTGTAATCTTTAGCATGCATTCCTTTCATACTCTTCTCAGAAATTTATGGAGATGTTTATCATCTCTTCTTTTGAACATTGTCATCGTCTTTTTTCTTTCTTCCATAGATGCAAATAGGATGGATATTTATTTGTCATTTAAAGGATTCATTAGGAATTCTTTTTACAGTTGAGTCATCTTATAAATTTTTGAATTGATAATAATCTAATTATTAAGAAAGTTTAAATGGAGAAAAAATTTAAGTGTTTCTAACCATTATGTTAATCTTCAATCCTTTAAGATTTTATGTTCCTTCCTCACTTTGAATGTGAGTGCGAGATGGGGAATTATTTCTAAATATCATATTAGAATCTGTATTTTTCTCACACTATCATTCTTGTTGATGATTCTTGATTCCTCTAATAAATATTAATTATATTTAAGATAGAGGAGTAACACCTCTTTAAAAATGAAGGAGAACACTCTTTGGTTCCCCATGAAAGGTTCACTCAATGTTAATCATTGTCTTAAGAAAAAGAGATCAATAAGATTGTAGTCTAGGTGTTTTGTTACCAAATCCCATCAAAAAATAGAATGTCACGGTTCTTAATGCATGCTACTTTCTTTTAATTCTAGCATGGTATTTTGTACACTATGATATACAATTCAAGCTTGATTTTTGGAATGCTTCATGTTTGTTTCATTGTGGTTTCTATAATTATTTGTTGCAACTTATATGATATCTTATCAATTGAACTACAAAAGGTTATATGTGTACATTCATTCCATTTTTTAAGAGATCTTGTGAATCCAACTGGATTGGTTATCAAAGTAAAAATCATTCAACAACTGAAAAGAGGCCTTTGTCACTATTGTTTCAAATCTTCTAGTACTATTAATTATAATGTAGCCATTATTAATAATTATAATGGATAATTGTCTTCAATTAATCCTCTTCTATCCACAATTATAACCCATGCTTCCCATAAGTACCTAATAGATATTCCCTCCCCAAGCAATCAACCTTCCTCCTAGATGCAATATTGCTTAAGCCCATTTGATGCAATTGAGAAAAAGATCAACTCTCATTTGATGGCCTTCTATTATGTGCAAATCAATGAACATATAACTCAAACATTGGAATCATATTCTATTTACACAATATGATGCAACATTTATATGTATCTTCACCCTACATATATTGTGTGTCTCTTTTCTAGGTATGTGCCACCCTTACTTTTTTTTCTTAAACTATGGATGATTGCAGGGATGACTTTTCCATACCTCTTTAGGGATTTTACAATTTATTTTGACTGACAGTGATCAATTTACAAGATAACAAGCAACAATGTCTACTTTCACCCACTACTCTTGTTGAAAATTAGCATTGCTGAGCATGCTTCTTTCTCTTTCTATAAGTGTCATGTTCATGTGTTTTGCAATGCCATGTTTCTAGGAAGTATATGCAATGGTTTTGTATCCTGTTTTTTTTAATGTGTGGTTTATGTACACTGAAGATCGATGGCCACTGCATCCACAAAAATTATTCGGGCAAATCCCTTGAAAGGATCACTTCCCATCGATTCATTAGTAGAGCCTAACCTTGAGAGCACCGATGAGAATTGACCCTGTGACCTCCCATTGGAAAGGTGCTTCTAGAAACAGGAACTCGACCAATTGAGTTAACCTTTGGGACTGCAGTTCTTTTGTGTCTTACAATCCCATATTCTTTGAAATACCTTTTGAATTCTAAAGAAGTGAACTTTCCTTCATTATCCATTCTTAAATATTTGAATGTTTTGCCAGTTTTCGTTTCTACCATTACTGAATATTGTTTAAATGTATTAACATCAATTTTTGTTTTCAAAATATAAAACCACACTTTTTCTAGAGGAATCATCTATAAATGTTACAACATATGATGGTTATTCAAAATAAATAGTAGGGGATGGTACCCAAATATCAGAATGAATATAATCAAGAATTCCTTTACTAACATGACCACTTGCTTTAAATTATTGTCTACATTGATTTCCAAATATACATTGTTTGTAGAAATGCAAATTCAAAAGTTTCAAATTTGGAAGTAATTTATGGTTCATTTGTATCTATAGTCCTTTCTTGCTCATATGACCCCGTCATTGATGCCATAAACAAGTGCATTTAGCTGCCTCTTAAGATGATATAGCTTCTTTGTTGATCTAAGTACTTCCATCCAATGTGAAAATGTTTCTTGTCTCAGTAGCCTTCATGACCATTAAAGTGCCCTTGGACACCTTCAATCTTCAACTTGACCTATAAATTTATGAACTCCAAAATACAAAGCTCCCAAAGAAATTATATTCTTATTTAGTTTATGCACATGTCTAACATCTTTTAATGTTCTTATAATACTATCAAACATTTTAATTTTGACACTTTCCACCCACAATCTTATAAGAAATGTTATTACTCATAAGAACATTTCCACCATCAACTTCTTCATATGAAGAAAACCAATTTATGTGTGGGCACATATGATGATAATTGTTATAATATGTTTTTTAGATGAGAGACCAAACCCTAGCAAATGCAACCCTCTCTTCTGCAGCAGATGTACAGACCTGCACCTCTGCAGGCTGTTGATCGCTTTATTGCACGGTGCCGCAGGTCATTCAACAAGCGGGAGGCTGGTCTTTAGCTCAGTATGGCCAGTCCGGCGGGAGGGACGGAGTCCGTTCCTCCCCCATCATCCTCATCTCGAAAGGCGGATTCCTCAAAGTCTTCTGTTCCCCTGTTTTCAACTGGCAAAATCCCAGTACGTGATCAGAGCCCAGTACATGATCAGAGCTGAGAACAGATCAATGCAACTGCAGAGATCCCAATAGTCAACGACAAAGATGACACAGATCCGGATTCATCACAACCAAAGGTGACGTCAACCACATGCATTCCAAAGGCTAAAGAACGAATCAAAGTCGAGCTACCAAGTCATCGAATCAATGGTGAAATACAGTACCTGAAGGATCATGCACTGATTGGCAAGTTTATGGGCTTTTGGCCTACCGAGAAGGCCCTTCACGGATGGATAGACTCTAAATGGAAGACCAAAGGACAAGTCTCCCTATTATTAGGTCCCAAGGGTTTTTCACAGCCATCTTTCACTGCTTGGAGGACAAGACCAGAGTATTTGAAGGTGGTCCATACTTCTTCAACTCCTCGGGTCTCTTCCTTCGTGACTGGAAACCCAGATTCAACCCGGACACAGAGGACCTCAGTCACGCTCCAGTCTGGATCCGTCTATATTCCCTGCCCTCCGAATACTGGAAAGAAGAAACATTAAAAGATATTGGAAATAGCATTGGCACCTTCATCAAAGTGGCAGAAGAAACCAAAAATAGAAGATTCACCTCCTACGCCAGGATCTGCATACAAATGCAGCTCAAAAAAACTCTTGCAGACACGGTAAGTCTCTTTCATGATGATTATGAATGGAACCAACCTTTAGATTATGAGCACATTCCTTTTCGTTGCCGCAAATGCCACGAGCATGGCCATCTCTTTAGGGACTGCCCCTTGAATATACAAGTCAAAGGCGATGGCAATGAAGCTAATAAAGATTTAGATGGTTTCACAAAGGTGACCTCTCATCGAAGGCATGTCAAAAAACACTCGGCTGCCCCCTCTAGCCCCTCGAATACTGAAACCCAAAATCGTTTCCACATCCTCACCCCTAGTGATACCACTGTCAAGCCCCCGCAAACCTCTCAAGCCTCTCCCAACCCTTCATCCTTGTCCAAGCCTAGCAATCCCCCTATGGATCCATCTGTCCCTTCGCCATCTAATCTCTCTCCCCCCTTGGATGCGAAAATCCAATATTCTGCAGCAGATACTCAACCCTCAGCCATGGATCTTGATGCAGCCTTAGCTCTGAGCTTGCAAGAGGGGAGCTCAGACGATCCTCAGAACATCCCTATCATTATGGAGGAAGATCCCGAGACGGTGAGTCTAGATGGGTTGGATATCCTCAAACTAGAAGCAGCATGTAAGCAGAAAGAATACAACTCCATACCTCCCTGGGAAATAGATAGATTGGAAGGAGTACTCATCAAGGCGCAACACAATAAATGTTTGGGCATACAAGCAGGCAGTCCTTGGGATGGAAAGAAAATACTAAAAGAAACCAAAAAGAGAGGACGCAAAACTGATTTGCAAAGAACTATCATGCTAGGTGAGATCTTAATGGAATCTGGGAGATTCCCAAAGTTGACAAAGTTCTACAAGCCCAAACATCATAGTTCCTCATGAAGCTCATCTCATGGAACATGAGAGGGCTCAATAGCCCCTCGAAACACAAAATGTTAAAAACCATGATTCAGTTAGAGAAACCGGCAATTGTTTTTCTATAGGAAACAAAAAGTACTAATGTCCTTCTTGAAAAGATCCTACGCAAGGCATGGCCGGGAAGTCAGTCTGTATCTGTAGATGCGAATGGAGCCTCAGGGGGACTTGCTATAGTCTGGAATACACAGATCCTCACTCTACAGGATTTTCATGCCTCAAGAAATTTCATTCAAGCAACATTTCATATCCTCGGAATGGGGCTGCATGGTCTACTTACCAATACCTATTTCTCGCAAGACTTGCATCAAAAATTAGAAGTGCTGGAGGCACTTAGAGAGCTCAACGCAACTAGACAGCACCCTCTCTAGATCAGTGGGGGATACTACAATATCATCACAAATCTAAAGGAAAAAAAGGGAGGGAGGATGCGACTAGAAGAGGACAACACAGGCCTCAAAGAGTTCATACAAAAAAATCAGCTCATTGATGTTCAAACTTCAAATGGTATGTTCACCTGGACAAACAAACGAAGAGGATCACACCATATTGCGTCCAGATTAGATCGCTTTCTCATCTCCGACAATGCTGTTCACATGGGAGGAGAGTTTCATGCCTCCATCTTGCCCCAAGGCGGTTCTGATCATTGGCCCATCATGCTCCAATGGACGCATCCAGGTAATCAATGCAATCGCCCATTCCGCTTTGAATCCTTCTGGTTCACTCATCCAGAATTCAAAGAAATGGTGCAAGCTGTCTAGAAGTCTTTCACTCCCCCAACAGGAGCAAAAATGTTTCAATTTCAACAGAAGCTTAGACACCTCAAGCAAGCCCTCAAGTCCTGGAACAAATCAAAATTTGGTAACATTCTGGAAGCACGGAAAAGTCTGGAGCAGAACATGTGCGCTCTTTAGTAAACAATCATATCAGAGGGAAGGACAGATGAATTAGAAGATAAAGAGCACACCCTCTGGACAAAATTAGAAGCCTGAAGGCTACAGGAGGAAATCCTATGGAAGCAAAAGTCTCGAATCAGATGGCTAAAAGAGGACGAAAATAACACAAAATTCTTTCACCAATCCACCATCCAACGTAGAATGCACAACAACATAGCCTTCATCAACAACAGTCAAGGGAGAAGATTAGAAAAGCATGAAGATATTGAGAAGGAATTCAAAGACTACTTCCAGGAAGCACTCAAAGAACAACCAGAAAGTCGCGCTTCAGCCATTAAATCGGTCACATAGCACATCCCAAAGATAATCACGGATGATCAGAATCACAATCTCCTAAAAGAGGTCACCATGCAGGAAGTCGAAGAAGCTATGGCTCAAGTAAAAGATGGTAAGGCACCTGGCCTTGACGGTTTTACATCCAATTTCTTTCATGAATTCTGGGATTTGATCAGTGCTGAAGTGTTGGACTTGGTGGAAGAATCTCGTTCCATGCACTGGGTCCTTCCCTCCCTCAATACCACCTTCATAGCTCTTTTCCCCAAATTTGAAGAGGCTAACAAGCCAGATAAATACAGGCCAATTTCCCTCTGTAATGTCATCTACAAGCTCATATCCAAAGTGGTGGCCAATAGACTAAAACCTCTCCTCCCCCTTCTCATCCTTCCGGAGCAAACAGGCTATGTTGAGGGGCGTCAGATTATGGATGGCATCATCTTATCTAATGAAGTGATCCACTCTTTAAAAATTCTCAAAAAACCTGGCATGATAATGAAGCTTGATTTATCTAAAGCCTTCGACAAGCTTAGTTGGGAATATATTCAGCAAATGTTGATAGCCTTCGGATTCAGCGCAACCTGGACTCGTTGGGTCATGAACCTTATTACCTCCCCTTGCTTCTCGGTCCTCCTTAATGGCTCCCCATGCATTCCCTTCCGTCCATCAAGAGGCATTCGTCAAGGGGATCCCCTCTCCACCTTCATTTTTGTTCTCATGGCGAAAGGTCTTAGTCGCCTCCTCCATCATGCTGTTTCCTCACAGGCAATCAAAGGTTTGACGATCCATGGTCTTCAACTGTTATCTCATCAGCAATTCGTAGATGACACGATGCTCTTTGGCCACCCCTCCTCTCAAGAAGCCAAAGCCTTCAAAGCTCTGCTATCTCTTTTTTTTGAAGCCTCTGGAACCTCGATTAATGCCTCTAAATCCCAGCTCTTCTTCTTCAATACCCCTGTCTCCACTCAACGCAATATTGCTCGTATTCTGGGTTTCTCTATTGCTGAGCTGCCTTCCAAGTATCTGCGTGCACCTCTCATGGCATCTGCCCTCAAGCACGCTTCATGGCGCACGCTGCTGGATAAATTGGAAGCACGACTGTCATCTTGGACATACGGATCTCTCAATATAGCCAGTCGGCTTACTTTGATCAAATCGGTCCTCCAAGCAATGCCTTTATACCTTTTCTCCATACTAGTGGCTCCCAAATGGGTGCTCAAGGCCATCCGTAACCTGCAACGGGGCTTTCTATGGGGATCCAATGGTCTCAACAGGAAATGGGCCCTTGTGAAGTGGAATGAGGTATGTCAATCAAAACCTAATGGAGGATTAGGCATAAGGGACCCCATACAAAGCAACAGTACAATGGGAGCAAAAATCTGGTGGCACTGGCTAGTCAAGCCGCATATCCCTTGGGCCAAGTTGTGGCAAGCTAAATACGCGCCTGGCAGTCAATGGGATGAGCTCATCGGAATCAGTCTGAGCATTTCAGGATCCATGATTTGGAATTCGGCTAAAATACACAGCGCCTTTATACAAGATTACAGTTTTTGGGAGATTCATTCGGGGACCTCAGTGCAGTTCTGGGAGGACTCGTGGCAACAGCTGCCAAAACTTGCCACGATCTTCCACAAACCTATATGGCAGAACCACATGCAGCAATCCAATATATCTAAAGTTTCTCAATTCTGGCAGCAGCAAGAAGCTCACGATTTCCAATCATGGAAACCTTCTAGCTCTTGGCAAACAGACTGGCAGGGAGAGACTTATGAAGAAATTGATCAGGAGCTAAATCAAAGGAAAATCACACCCTCTACTTAGCCAGACAAACTAAGATGGGGTCACACCTCAAGAGGAGTCTTCACCACTAAAGAAGCCTATTCCATATGATATGATCACAGCACCACAGAAAAGGATCAATTATGGATTCATATATGGCAGTCAAGGTTATGGCCCAAGGTATCCACCTTCCTATGGCTCCTAAGCAAACGCCGCATACTAACCTGGGATAATTTACAAAGAAGAGGATTCATAGGTCCCTCGATGTGCCCCAACTGCGCCAATTAGGAGGAATCCATCATGCATCTTATGGAGACCTGCCCACTAGCTGCTCAACTCTGGGAACGAGTGGACCAATGCAACAACAGAACGCGGGACAAGCAAGGGGACATAGAAAACATTCTCAGAACGTGGCCCAAGCAGCCGTATCAAAGCCCCATTTTGAACGCCCTATGGAACCTCATTCCAGGCTTTCTGTATTGGGCATTATGGAAAGAACGGAATAACAGAGTCTTCAACAACAGAAGAAGATCTGTGGAAATCCTTTGGCTTCTCCTGAAGCATAATCTACAAGAAACTTTGGCACTCATATCATGGACAGAAAATGATTGGCTAACATCACCCTGTGAACAAAGCATCTGGAATTCCTAGAATCTAAAAATCTCATATTCCATGCAAAGTATTCCTAGCAATCCTCTCAAGGTCACCTCCCCACCTCAATGGTCCCCCCCTGCAAAAGATACTTTCAAACTTAACTTTGATGGTGCCGCTAAAGGAAATCTCGGTCCATCAGGCTATGGAGGCGTATTCAGAAATGCTAAAGGAGAAGTGGTACAAATCTACTATGGATCGACCGGAACTAATACCAACAATATGGCGGAGTTGGAAGGAATGTGGAAAGGCATCAGGGTGGCAGATCAACACAACTTCTATCCGTTGGAGGTGGAGGGAGACTCCCTGATTCTTATCAATGCAGCTACTAGAATCCAAGCAGGGACCTCGGCTGCAAAAATAGCCTCCAGCTGGAGACTTCTCAGCAGGCTAGAAACAGTAGAAGAAAGGCTCCGACGCCCCAACAACATCATTTTCAAGCATGTTAGGCGAACGGCCAACAGAGTTGCATATAGATTGGCAATTCAAGGGGTTAATCAGCATAGTCCTCATTATACAGGCACTCTCCATGAAGCAAAGGAAACACAACTTCAACAGGATTGCCACTCCTTGGCGCTCCAGGATCTTCACCTCCCGGCTGCAGGTGTTCGTAGGTAAGCGAAGTACGGGGGCGGGATTCCCACTGGGCAAGTGGCAGCCCAGCCCCGCCACCTGTACACAGCCATTAAAGCCCTGCCACCGCTTTCGCATCAAATTGAATCTGGGACATAAACTTCACTGCATACCAGCCGCCCTTGGCATTCGGCTCCGCGCGCTCAGGGTCATTTCGGCTTCCGGGAGGCAGAGGCAGTGTCTGGGTGCGCTCATGGTGCGGAATGCGACCGAGCAGTATAACTACAGAGCCAGGGTAGCAGTAAAGCATTTCATTCATGCCGTTTGGTCTTATGTTCTATTTTGGATTAACTTGGCTTGTGGTGCGCAGCTCTGTGTAAGCCATAGAGGACCTCACAGGCAAAGGCCTAGGTCGGCGTCTCCAATGGAGCAGTCTCCCTCTGTGCCGTTTCATGTCCATCGTGCTCATCTTCCCCTCGCCAAGAAGCACCCCTATCGCTGCCGTCGTAGGTTAATTCCTTTGCTCGTAAGTCTGGTTGTCTGGGTTTCTACTGGTAATTTCCCCGTGCATTGCGAGTATTTTCCTTTTGTTCCTGTGAAATCCTGCGCCATCCCGCCATATTTTCCTCTGCCCTGTCATTCGCCATCCAGCTTCAGCTCCCTGCACCTCAACTCAGTCAATTCCCATCTGCCATGCCTAGGGAAAGGCTTCGGCTCAGCAGTCGCAGAGGCGGGTCTCGCGGAGGCGCAGGCGGCAGAGCCAACCTGACACGCTCCTCTGGCTCTTCGGCAGATGATGCTTGCAGTTCCCGGCGAAGTCAAGGGCGAAGTCGTGGGAGTGCTCGCGCCTATGTCTGTGAGCATATCTCACACCCTACCTCTCGGTTTAGCTTCTCGTGCCTTCTGGACAGTGACACATATTATGTATATGTTCAAATCGAAAAATGCGAAAGGTCTATCCCCCAGCCAGTTGTAGAGGAGCACAGGTCTCCTGCTCCAGCCCTGGGTCAACCAGCTCCGCCTCCCACTCAAAGAATTTGTCAATCCGTTCCGCCCCCAGCACTGGTTCTGGGTCAGAGTAGTCGGCCAGAGACATCAGGAGGTGCAGCGGCGGATCCAAGTGTGCTAGCAGAGGACGACGCGCCCTACACGGACTCAAGCGAGCCGGATCCATACAGCTACAGGGTGGTGGAGGAGCTGCCATCCACCTCCGTGGACAACTAAGCCAACTCCCAAGACTCTCGAAGGGTGGGTAACGCAATGTAATTTTGTTAGTCTGGTTGGTCTTGTTCCCTGTTTCCACAATGCAATTCTCTTTGTACAGCTGAAGCTATGCTCAACTCTATGCTTGATAATCTCAGTTCTTTAGTGCACTGTTGTCTACGGCTATCTAGTTCGAAGTAATAGTCTGGGGATGGGGTCTATTGCGTTTGTAAGGGGAAAATGTTTGGGTCAATCAGCTTACATTTTGAAGGGTTAGTGTTTCTGTGCAGTCAGCTGGTTCTACAGACAGGTTTAGTCACAATTGTCTATCTGGATAGGTGTTTCAAGGTGACAAATCCATCTCTGTATGGTGATATCTGAGGCATGCCTCATTGTAACTTTTTGAAGCTTTTTGTACCATAATAGAATTAGCCTAATTTACAAAAAAAAAGATAATTGTTATAATCTAATAGCCAATCTTCGTAGTATTGAGGAATATCACTGATAGAAAAAACTTCATCAATCACACGAGTTTGATTGAACCGAATTTTCCTCCTTTTTGAAGTCATCTTTGGATTCTTGTCTCTTCCAACAATCCTTCTTGAGATGCCCAACCCATTTACAGTGCCAACATTTGAGTTTTCTCTTTTTGCCTTTAGACTTTGATTTGGATGTACCTCTCGACTTTTCTCCTATTTTTTGGATCAACCTCTAGCCACCATTGCTTATGGTGTGGAGGTTTGATTACTTGATTTCCTCCTCATATCCTTAGAACAAAAGGCTCCAACAATAAAATCAAATTCAAGAGTTTCAATTTAATTGAAGTTACTAAATAGTCCCACGATTCAGCCAATGAACACAACAATGTCACTGCCTCATCTTCACCATTGATTTTAACATCCATACAATACAATTGTAAAATGAGATTATTAAACACATTCAAGTGATCTACAATTTTTATAACTTCTTTCGTTTTTCAAACTATATAGTTGCCTCTTCAAATAAATCTAATTCATCAAGGACTTTGTCCTGTAAATACCTTCTAACTTGGTCCATAAGCTTGCTATTGTTGCTTCTCCAATGATGTTAAAGAAGATATCATCAACTAGACATAACTAAATTGTACTAAGGGCCCCAACATCCATACTTTTTTACTCTTCATCAGTCACTGTTGCAAGTTTCTTCCTCCTTTTGTCTAATGCATTTTGTAACTTTTACCGCACTAACAAATCCCTCATTTTAAGTGTCACACATTTAAAAGTTTTTTTTATCCATTAAATTTTTCAACTTCAAATTTAGTATTTGTTACATTGGCTATTATCATTTACACAATTATTATTAGTGTAAGATCTTAGTAAAATATTTTAAATGGATAGAGTTTGGATTGTAAAGACATTTTTATTATAATTAAGAATAATGTTAGTATAGTTTAGTAATTTTTTAGTTTATACTTTTATTGACATTTAGATATATATAGATACATCCAATTGGAATATGTACTATATTAGATATTTATAGGGTTAAACGATGGGATGGTATTATTATGATATAGTTTAAATTGTTTAAGTGGTGGGAATTAAGATAATATATATTAAGATAATATAGGTATTTTTAAGTTATATCTATAAGAGAACAATTTATACTTATAATTAATTAAGCATTTTATGAACCAATAATAAATGAATAAAAAAATAAATCAAGTTAATTATCCTCATAATGCTAAATTAGTTCTATTATGCAAAGCGATTATTTTAAATGTTATAGGTATTACTCTAAGAGTTACTTGAGATATTCTTTACATTCACATAAATAAGCATATTTACATAGAGTTATTGCTCACTTTTATTTATGCAGTTCTTTGCATAAATTTAGGTAGTAGTAAAAAAAAACAAATGTAAATATGCTAATTTACCATGGTTGGTGCCCACCAAAATTTATGCAAGTTATTGAACAATTTTAGGTAGAAGAATTATTGATGTTGTATTTAGAAAGAACCCAAATATATGACCAAGAAAGTTGCATGGATTAGTATAAAAATCTAGAATTAGCTAACAAATTCACTAGAAATGGAGCAAGTAACTGCTATAGGGATTAATGCACTTGTGGTTGTGGATGAAATACCCTCTCGAGTCTTCTTGGGACCCAAGGAAAACTATTTAAGATTAGTTGCAATTGTCACAAATAAATACACATATATTCATATTAATCTGTGATTGACAAAGCAAAAGGAGAAGGATTACCTCAGTCCTTAGTGTAGCCTTGCTGGAGAACCCAACATGGTGAAGTGGAAGACCTCTCCGCCAACTCCTAAATTAGAACCTGCACATAAACAAGACAAATCGTAATCCTACAACAAATAAACCTTGATAATCAAAACATCAATATATAAGAATATAAGCTAGCATGTATCTAAGCTACTTATTAATCATGGAATCAAATCAACATGTAAAGGAATACAATACCGACACCATCAAGTAGACAACACATAAACATATCTATATTATCAGATAGAATACGAATGTTTACAACCATCTTGGCTGGATCAAGCCTCCTCTAATATTCATCTCCACTCTCTCTCTCTCTCTCTCTCTCAAATTCTTGGTAGCATAACAATACTAAAGCTCTTGCAAGGTTTGTTTGAAACTTTGAACTGTTGTGCACATTCTATGCTAGTGCAATTTGTTATATGTCGTGCATTTCTAGTAATATAATGGTTGTCACACTTCAAGAATATATTCTTTCATAGGTCAATGATCTAGCAAAACAAACCACACTTGTGGGAAATATAGCACACTTGTAGGAAAGTTTATTGCACGAAAAGTAAATCACACTTGCAGAAAAGGAAACATGCCAATTAACAAGAGTGACATGTTCTAACGTAATGGTTTCTTGGTTTGCTGTAAAAATGATGCAATGGTGCATGCCTAGGATGCAATGTATGATAAACAAACAACCTAGAAATAATATTGAAACAAGACACAATTCTCAATTGTAAGCTATTGCTGAAAACAAAATAGAAGTAAGCTACAAATGAGTTGCAACAACAAGTACATTGTCTAGAAAAACGAAAATCCATCTGCTAGTCGTTAATCCTGTGATTAGTCCCTAGAATTACATAACTCGGAGTTGCAATAGCAAGTAATGTGATTACAACATTAACAAATATTAGAATTGTAACAGAAGAAAATTAATTGTGATGTAGCAAAATGAAACTATGAGTTGCAACAAAATAAAATTAATCAAAGTTATAATGAAACTTAAATCAATTAAAAACAATGTAACAAATTGTAATTTAACCAAAGTTGTAAGGGCTAATCTACTAGTTAATGCTAACTAGTTGTACCAACCTAAGAAGGGGCCACTACATATTTAGATGAGATATTGTAAAACCTTCAATCACACGATCACAAGATAGATATTGAACGAGTGGAACAGAGGAATCTTTCGACTACAACAAACAAAAAATCATACAATAATCAAAAATAATTTCTTTTGTTCTTCTCCTCTCCTGAGCTTCAAAGGAATTTGGTTATATATACAAATATGCTAATGTCTAAACCGAGTGATAGATTATATGACCAACTTTACCAAATAAGGGGACACGTCTTGTTACAACAATATATTTAGAATTTGGTACAATTTGGGCAAAATATGACTTAGGTTAGTTGGGCATTATTGGTAGTTGAGTTTTTCTTCATGATTGGTCACCCACTCGCCTCCGTCACCTTCTCTTGTGAGAAACACATGTTTGTTGTATAGCTAGAGCATTGACCGTCAAGTTGTTGTGGTGTGCCAGGGTTGCAGTAATGTAAAGTCAAGGCATTCATGAGTTGCAACAACTTCTTTGGTCCTGGATGAATTGCAACATTCCCTTCAGTGATCATACTGGAGTTTCAATGTCGTAGAGAAGTTTCAACAGTGGGATGGAAGAGAGTTGTAGCACTCTGCCTATCATGGTTTGTGGAGTTGCAACACCATTTTGGAGTTACAACTAGAGATACAACAATGTGGAGGAGTTGTAACCACTTCCCTTTTTCTCTTGTATGACAATATTAATATGAAAGATGACAATTTCACAATATGAGGCATAAGAATAAGTGTAAAAGTGGAAAAAACGAGATTAGTCATACCTACACTAGGAATGGGGTAGTAGTGGATGAAAAGTGCATAAAGAGGTGAGGGAAAGTGGAAGAATGATATAAAAAATGTTACATATTGGTGTTGAAAAAATTCCAATTTGGATATCTATCACCTTCCCTTTTGTTGATTCTTACAATTCTCTCCATTTTTCATTTTTTTAAATATCTACCTAACATTGTATGTCAAATATTAGTACAGGTTTAGGAGGTTTTCTAGGATTGAGTTGTTGGTATTAAGAGTATGTACAAGTATTTATGATAGAGAAATTATGACTGATATAAATAATATGCATATATTTTACATGCTGAAACCTAGATGATTTGTCAAGGAAACCTCCATAGACAAGGCAAGGGTTTAATTATTAGGAGAATATTTTTACAATTAGGCTTACTGACCTCCTCAATCCCTTAGGTTTCATAAATAAAGTAGGCATCATTACAATAGTTTTGATAATTATCATCTTGTTTTGTAAACGAATACCATTAGAGTAGCCGTAACAAATTTTACTTAGGTAAATTCATCTTTTTCACTTTCTTTTAATTAAATTGTTGTCATACTCTAACAATCTCCAGCTTGAAAACAATTTCTTGATACCTTGACCTTGCCAAATTCCTTCAATCACCTCTTCTGTAAGCCAAGAGAAGCCAAACACCATCATATCGTCTCTAACAATATTGTTTTTTGTAAACATGTTTGCACAATTTTCTTGAGTGTGGAAGGTAGTTTATATCAATATGCTTAGTATTACCATGATAAAATGGATTTGTAGCCAAATGTATAACACTTTGACTATCATAGAATATAGTTAAGTTGTTATGCATTCTTCCAAATTCACCTAGAAAACCCCTCAGCCAAATTTCCTCTTTGCAAGCATGTGAGACAACAATGTACTCTACCTTTGTGGTCGATAAGGTGACACTGATAAATATCTCTGCAAGAGTTAAAACATAACTCAAATTAGACCTCTTGTCTAAATCATCTACATAATATTAATCAATATAGCCACATATATAGTCATTACAACCATTAAAGGTGATGCCATGATCACTAGTGCCTCTAAGATACCGAAGCACCCATTTCACTACATGCCAATGTTCTTTTCCTGGATTTGCCAAGTACCTGCTGATAATATCCATTGCATGTTTCATACATCAAACTTCCTACTGCATTAGAATAAGATATATAAGAAATATAATATTTTACTTCCTTGCTAATGGGAAATAAACTTGGAGAAATCTTAAAACGTGAAGCCACAAAGGGATATTTATAGGTTTCACATTATTCATCCCAAATTTTACAAGTAATTTCTCAGGATACATTTGTTGTGAAAACCCAAGGTTTCCATTTTTCATGTCTTTTTGTATTTCAATGCCCAAGATTTGTTTTGGTGCTCTTAGACCCTTCATATCAAATGTCCTAGCCATCTCAGCCTTCAACCTGTCGATCTCGTCCATTCTTTTGCTTGCAACATGCATATCATCAATGTATAACTCTAAGATAATGAATATACCATTCAAACTTTTGAATTACATACAATGGTTATACCCACTTCTAGTATGTTTTCAATTCATAATGAAGGAATCAAACTTCTTGTACCATTGCCTGGGTGGCCCTTTAGGCTACACAATGATTTCTTGAGCTTGCAAAGTAATATTTTGTGATGCTCCACATATTTTTTTATCTATTCCATTTATATCTTTTCATTCAATCTCCATGTAGAAATATTGTTTTCACATCTAATTGCTCTAACTCTAAACCAAGCAAAGTTACTAGTGCCATCATAATACAAGTAGATACAAGCTTAACAAATAGTGAAAATATTCCATGGAAATATATACCTTCTATCTAAGAGTAACATTTTGCAGCCAATATGGTTTTATACCTTTCAACGTTACCATCAACTCCTTTCTTTAAATTGTAGACCCATTTACATTTGAGAACCTTTCTATTTTTAAGAATTCCTAACAAGTCCCAAGTTTTGTTCTTCTCCAAGGCACCCATTTCTTCTTTCATTGCTACCTTCCATTTGGCATTTTTTATATCATCTATTGCTTCTTGATAATAAGAAAGATCCATGTCATCAATAATCGAAGCAATAGATGAAATAAAATCAGTATACCTTTTAGGAGGATTTCTCTCCCATGTAGATCTTCTAAGTGTTGGTAATGGAATTTCCACATTTTCCTAAATATCATTAGCATCTATGGTTTATTTATCATTATAAGCTTCTTCTTACTTCCTTGTGACTATAAATGGTTGGGTTTCGGATTGAATTTGTTGAATTAATGATCCTTGTTTCTGTACTTGTTCTTGTTTCAAAACATCTTCTATACTATCTAATTTAATGAGAGGAGATTCATCAAATATCACATCTTTGATGTTGATGATTTTATGGGTATGAGGATCCCATCATCTATATCCTTTAGCAAAATCATCATAACCAACAAAGATACATTCTTTTGATCCAAGGTCTAGTTTAGAACATTGATTCTTAGGAGTAAAAACATACAGTTCACAACCAACAAATTTTAAGTTTAAATAATCATAGAATGACCTGTCCATACCTCTTTAGGAATTTTATAATTTATTTCTATTTATGGTGGTCAATTTACAAGATAACAAGCAACAATGATTGATTCTACCCACAAATCTTGTTGCAAATTGGCATTGTTGAGCATGCTTCTTGCTCTTTTTAGAAGAGTCATGTTCATTTGTTTTGCTATGTCATTTTGCTAGGGTGGATATGCAGTGGTTTTGTGTCTTATGATCCCATCATATTTGCAATACCTTTGAATTCGAAAGAAGTGAACGTGCCTTCATTATCCATTTTTAAATATTTGAATGTTTTGCCAATTTTTCCCTTTACCATTACTCTAGATTGCTTAAATGTATTAAACACATCAAATTTTCTTTTCAAAACATAAACACACAATTTTTTTAGAGAAATCATTTATAAATGTTACAAAATATGGTAATCCTACAAAAAAATAGTAGGGGATGACCCCCAGACATCATAATGAATATAATAAAAAATTCCTTTGCTAACATGATTGTCTTCTTTAAATTTATGTCTACAATGATTTCCAAATATACATTGTTTGTAGAAATTCAAATTTGGAAGTAATTTGTGGTTCTTTAGTACCTGCAGTCCTTTATCACACATATCAACCAGTCGCTGATGCCATAAATGCGTGGATTTAGTTGTCTCCTTAGATGCCATGGCTACTTCTTTGATCTGAGTACTTCCATCCGACTTGTAAACATTTATTGTCTTAGTAGCCTTCATGACTACTAAAACTCCCTTGGACACCTTCAATGCTCTCTAACTTGACCTGTAAACATATGACCTCTAGAATACAGAGCTCCTAAATAAATTAAATTGCTCTTTAGTTTAGGCACATGTCTCATATCTTTTTAATGTTCTTATAATACCATCAAACATTTTAATTTTAATACTTCCCACACCATCATTCTTACAAGAAATGTTATTTCCTATAAGAACAATTCCACCATCAACTTCTTCATATGAAGAAAACCAATTTCTATGTGGAAACATATGATGAGAACCACCATAATGTAACAACCACTCTTCACAGTATTAAGGAACATTACTGATAGAAAAAACTTCATCAATCACACTCGAGTCTGATTCAATCGGATTTGCCTCTTTTTGGAGTCATCCTTGCAGTCATGTCTCTTCCAAAAATCCTTCTTGAGACCCCTAGTCTTGTTATAGTACCAAGATTTGAGTTTTATCTTTTTTCTTTTGGACTTTGGGTTGGATGTAACTCTTGAATTTTCTCCACTTTCCTTGGACTAACCTCTAGCCACCTTTTATTTTGTTGTGGAGGTTTCAATACTTGACTTCCTTCTCATATACAACAAAGCTCCAACAACATAATTAAATTCAAGAGTTTTAGTTTAATCTTTCCTTGGACTAACCTCTAGCCACCTTTTCTTTCGTTGTGGAGGTTTCAATACTTGATTTCCTCCTCATATACAACAAATCTCCAACAACATAAGTAAATTCGAGAGTATTAGTTTAATTTAGGTAATTAAATGATCCCACGATTCAAGCAATGAACACAAAAATGCAACTTCCTTATATGCACCATTATTCTAATATCCATACTATCCAATTAACAAATAAAAGTATTAAACACATTCAAGAGATCTAAAATTTTCGTACCTTCTTTCATTTTTCATACTACACAGTTACCTCTTCTAGTAAGTTAGGTTCATCAAGGAATTTGTCATATAAAGGCCTTCTAACTTAGTCCACAAGATTGTTTTTGTTTCTTCTCCAATGATGTTAAACAAGACATCATCAAATAGCCATAATTGTACTGAGGGCTCCAGTAACCATGTCCTTCCACTCTTCATCAAGCATTGTTGCAAGTTTCGTCCTCCTTCCGTCTGATGCCTTTTTGTAACGCTTGTTGCACTAATAAATCCCTCATTTTAGGTTTCCACATTTCAAAGTTGTTTTTTTCCACTAAAAATTTCAACTTCAAATTTAGTATTTTCTACCTTGCCATTATCCTCTGTAGAAATTTCTACAAATATAGCTTTGATACCATGTAGAATTTCTTTGTAGATTCAAAGTGCTTGTGTAATTTTATAAAGCAAAACACTTGAATCTACTCTACTCATCGGTGGAAACAATAAACGATCAATGAAATCACGAAACGTATAAGAGAAAGAATTCAATCACACATAACACAATGATTGTATGGATAAATCCATGGCTAAAAGCCCCTGCTATATTAATATTGCATTAATCAAAGAATCTAGATGAATACATTATACTTTGCTCAACCTTGAGCTCAACCTGAACAAGTAGTTTCTATCCTCTACCTAACTGAGTGTCTTTGGCCAATACTTAGCCAAATTTTTAAGCCTCAAAGATCCTAATTCCTTGCGTTGTTCCTCAAGGAATTAGACCCTATTTAATGGAGAAATTCCTCAATTATGAATTGTGCAATCCTCATAGGCCTTCCTCTAATTGCATGCACCATCGATTTAATTTAGATGATTTTACACCTGATAGCACATTGTCCCTGAACTCCAATCTTAACTGGGTATTTATCTGATCTGACATGCATGAGTTAATTATGAGTGATCTTTAGTTTACTACTTGAGCAGTGCTGGTTACACCCCACTACTGGATTACCCAATAATTCCTCCATCATTTGGAACTAGTTTAACTGAATTTTTAACTCAGATAAACTGGATTAAATAATTACAACTCAAATGAACTCAACTCGAGCCCCTAATATTTAGGAAACACTCTACATGACTCTAGATAGACTCCCAACTCAAATTAACTGAGCCAACTAAGTCAAATTAACTTATTTAACTATTTTCAACATCCTCTACACAATTAAAAAAATATATACACACCATTCTTCACAAACTTGAAACTGTATTTTGAAATCCTTTTAGAAACTTTGTTTTTATAAAAAAACCGCAACTTTTAAAAATATTTCTCTTTTCTCTCTCACACACACATGTATATTTGTGTGTGTTTTTGTGCACCCTTATTTTTTTGAAAACTTCATATATATATATATATATACAATGTGAGTGATCTCAATTGACAATAGATGCATTATGAAGTATTATGTAAACAATGAAATCTAAGGTTCACATTCCCTGTACCTATATATAGCCACCATTATATTTTTTTTTAATTTCACACACATATATTTTCCCGCTAAAAATATTGCTCCACTAGAGTTTATTGACTTCAACCAAAAAAATTAAATAAACACCCTGCAATTTCAAAAATGGGCATATCTAATTTATTACTTGCAACTTCTCAATCAGACTCAGCTTCAACTTGCTCAGACTTTCTTTGACTTTATAGCCATATGTTTCATTGATTCCACGGGTTTTGATTTGTGGCTAGGGTTTTCTTCCACTGCATGGATTAAAGTTGGACGAGTTTTGATTTGCGGCTCGGGTTTGTTGTTGCATCAAATTATTTCTATGTGTAGGCCTCTACTACATGCTCCAAGGAGTCCTTTTCTTTTACCCTTTTCTTTTAATGACATCTGTGGCTTGAACCTAATAACTCACATTTTGTTTGGACTGAAGCAACCACACTCAACGTCCTCTATAGTATGCTCCTACTTGATGGGATCAACAATTGGCTCTTGCTCAACATGCCCAGTGGCTACTCAATGTGAATTCATGTTTGCAAGATTGCAAGTCTCCTTCCATTTGACGACCACTCTCACAAATAAAAAAATTGTTTTTCTTTTCTAACCATGGTTTATTTTTAGAGTATGTACAAACATTTAAGACAAAAATAATGACTAAAATAAATAATATACAAAGAATTTACATGGTTAAACCTTGATGATTTGTCAAAGAAACATCCACGTGCAGTGCAACGATTTTATTGTTAGAGGATATTTTTACGATTAGGCTTACTAACCTCCTCAATTTCTCAGGTTTCATAATTGAAGTACATACAGTTACAATAGTTTTTATAACTATTTTTCAGTTTCCTAAAACAACATCATTAGAGTAACCATGACAAAATTTACTTAGGTAAATTCATTTTCTTTTAATTAAACTATGGTCATACTCTAACAATTGTTGGTTCTCCCTTTCAATGAGAGAGTCTTATTTGATATGGTAATAGATATCAGAGCATTTAAATAAGTATCAAGACCACCTCCACACTCCTTTACTTATAATAACGTTAAATCATGCCCTCTTTCATATGCTTGGACAAATGCACTTAACACAAGTTTTAGCTAACAACTTAGGATGGTATGATACCAACCTATATCCATCTTAACTCTGGATCTACCAAGCACTGTGAGGGATCAAATCTCTTGAGGTGCAAATCTTTTTTAGAGTGAAAAGAGATTTGATCCCTCTCGGCACTTGGTAGATCAAGAGTTAGGATAGATCTAGACTGGTTTAATTATTAGTTTTTATTAAAGCTATTATAATATGTGTGCATAAATTGCTCTCCACTTTATATTTAAAATATTTTTAAAGTTTTTTCTTTTAAATATATATCTATATGTAAAAAAACTTACAATTATTAAAAAATCCAATGAAAAGAAATCCAAATTATACGATTATTAAAGACCACTCATTTAAGTGGTGATAGAAAAAAACTTGTATTTCACCATCTTTTCCCAAAACTTTTCATTTGATTCTATTTATGTGCTATTCCTAAAATTACAAGAAAGATAGTATAGTGAATTACATTAACTTCATAACACTCTTTCTTTTGAAACCACTTAAAATTGTGAACTATCATTTCCAAGTCCTATTGCCCCTTTAGGATAATGCTTCACTCTTTTGTACTGAGGCTTGCTTCCCAAGGTGCAAGCACTTCATCAATGTTCTATGTGGAATCCAAAGCTTGCATAATGGTTGGGATACACCCACCATATGATTTGTGTGAACTTTTTATTTTAGTTTCCATTATCTTTGTTGCATTTTTGCACACTGAACTTGAATTTACTAGTTACATCGAAGGTGTTCTCTTTATGAATTTGGTTGGGTAAACACTGTTCAAACCAACCAACCATCATCCTCCATTTTCCTCATTCCATCTCGTCAAAACGCAACACGTGTCACTGTGGCGAAAATTATCGTTGGGAAAGTTGATGCGACTGGTTGTACTCACAAGATGGATAAGCTGGATATCCTCCTACACAAATTATTGATCACATGATTATACACAATGCATTCCTTCTAACATGGGTGTTTTTGGATCAGTTGTAGGGAGGCTCACCCCATAATGATGATATTGGTCTTCTGCAATGTATGCGTAGAGATGATTTTAGGAAGGAAGAGATAGGTTATTTGTTGTTGTGTGGAAGGACGACCTTATATTGACTATGGGCATAATTGAATACTATTGTAAGACATTGACGACCGTAGAAGATTGACACCCATGACAATTCGAGTTCGCGCAAGTCAAGCTTAGAAGATTGCACAATTTGATTTAATTTTGGGAAGTTGCACCATATTTATTTCTAGAAACTGATCATCCTTGAAAAAATAAGGAGTAACATCGACTGTGAAATCAAATCACGACACAATTTTTATTGAGGGTGTGGATGTTCTCGGAGATCGAGCTTGACACCCGCCATGGTGGTGCTTTCAAGGATTCTTGGCATGACCACACCCTAATTGAGCTCAGCCTCATCCATTGTGAGGAAGGTCGTGATCCATGATGTGATCTATTTGCTGATTGGTGTTGGGATTTATTCTGGTGGGCTTCGACTTTATCCACATTTATTGACATCTTGTTTAGCGGTGATTCATAAAAATTAGTCGGAGAAAAGTCACATGTCCCTCATTAAGAGTCCTTTTCTGGGATATTCTCCCTATGATAGCTAAACCTAATTCAAAGTCATTAAGCTCTCCAAACAACAAATCTCCCATTAGCAGTCGTGCACTTCTAAAAAAAAGCATGAGCTCTGTAAAAAGCACGAGTTGTACAAAGGGGGACGACATCTAAGGATCGATTTCTCACTGCAAACAGTCTCATTCAGGTGATCCAAATAATGTGATCGACACTTCCAAATAACTGGACCATCAACTTCACATCCAGAATTGTTAAAATAATATCAACTATGAGAACCATCAACTATATGATATAATAATAGTTAAAATAATATCAAAATAAAGATGTTATGGATTATTGCACTAAAAAATGTGATGCAAAATTATATTTATATTTTATATATCAAGATATAGTTGAATAAAAACTATTACATATATTTGTGTCTGTGTGTTAAGTATTCGGTGGAAATTAATGATTATTTATAATATTTTTAAATTTTGAAATATAATATTTAAAAATATTTTTATTAGTTAAAAGGTGTATTTAATAGAAGAGAATAAGTATTTTTATTTTTTTCCTTATAAATAACCATTAAATTCAACATGAATAAAAGCATGCTAATATGATAAAAGTAAATATTTATTAAAGCAAACATATCAAATCACCTAATTTCCTTTTAACTCTTTACAAACCACCATAAAAATTTACTTGTTATAATTTCAATAATGAATTAACTGATATTGATAAATTGTAAACCATGACCATTACATTTTCCCTATTTATTAACGAAATTATAATAAATTTTACCTAATTAAATAAAAAAACAAACATTTCACTTTCAAAATCTCAATTTCAACATAGATATGATATGTTTTACCAACTACTTCCAAAAAACACACATAAGTATGATATTGTTCTCAATTAATATATGGGGTTGGCCTCGCAAACGTTGTTCACCCCAACCAATGAGATCCATCCATTAGTTGATTAGTGGTTTGTCAAGATGATTTTACCAAATATTCTATTCCTTTGGTGTACCCTTGCACCTTTAGGACAATTGCTATTTTTATGCTATTCTTTTACTATTTTGGTTGATAATGATGGATTTTAGCTTTTGTCTCTTTGTTAAAATTTTCTCTTATACTTTGATGCAATTCTATTCTATTGTAGTTAAGGCCTTCTATTGAAAAATCCTTCCTTCCATCCCGCAGACTTCCCATAGAGGTTGGCATACCTTTTCTTCTTGCGCTTAAGTTTTCCTCCATTGTTTTCAACCTCTTTCTCCAAAACGCGCCCTTGCAAAACTCTTATTTCTATTCCAATTTGATTTTGAAAGCCTTAAATAACTTTTCCCTTGTCTCTAGCGACATCCATAAAGACATCAAAATTCTTACTTCTAGAATATGCCTTGCTTGTAACCCCTTCAAAAGACCTAATTTTGTCATCTTCCCTCCTAAATCCTTACAAAAACTTACTTTTGTCTCCATCCCCCCACTCAAACCATTCCCCAACCCTACCCACCACATCAACAAAGCACTTAAACCCCTCCAAAGCCCTTCCATCCACCCTAAACTATGCAATATTACTCTCTGAATCATCCATGGTTCCTAATCCACCCTTATGTTGAACACACTCTATTTATGTTTTTGAAAGATTACAAAATTCCTTAAACAACAAATCTTGGGTTTCATCTAATTGGCCCGATACCAAGCACTCATTACTTTTATTCTTCATAAATTTTTCTTCTTCTGAAGGTTTGTCACCATGATTCTAAAATTGATATGTGTTGTTTTCAATGGAAGAGGAATGAAATCTCATGGGTTGGCACCTTGAATGAAATGTTGATGCCTCTCTACACGCACAAGCAAAAAGAAAAAATTGTCTTAGAGTACAATACTTGGAGAACCAAGAACATATTAAAAATGTTGCTTATATTTCATCTGAAAATTTCTTCTTTGTCCTCCTGGGAAGTGTATTTCCATAAGGATAAGGATAAGCACATCCCGTGTTGAGGGCTAAAGAATACTATGGGAAAAAACATTGGTTGTCAAAATCGAGAGTCCGATAATGTTTAATTATTAATTTTCTTTTACTTTCACGCAAATTTTACCAAGTCAAAAAGTTTAACATAGTAGGGCATGACAAAATAGGACAATACAAGACAAGGCATTACGACATCTCCTCCATACTGGGTTGGAGAGCACCTCTCTGCACAATAACCATCTCCATGCAAATACCTTTTTCCAACCTGACAATAAGCTATGGAAACAAACTTTCAAGTACATTGACATCTTAGGGTAATTGGTCCATACTTGATATGCAAAGAAAACAACATGGTTGACTAAAGAGCCAGTTTCATAGTGTTAGCAAAGAATCATGTAGTGTTCCCGAAAACCAAGGTCCATGCCTGAATATTTAGTTTATAGAAAAGCCAACCTAAAAAATGAAGGAAAGTAAACTCCTTGACAAATTTTGGGCAGCCTTAATTATCCAATTAGTCCTTTTTTACTTGTTATATTCCCATTGCTTGGAGAGAGCTTCTAGGGAAATTCTACTAAAATAATCAAAATATGTTTTCTATATCAAGAACAACTTGTTCTACACTAGTGATTTAAAACTTCTACACTAACTCCATAAATTTATCTCTCTTTTTAATGGGAATGATAATTTTTGAAGAATTGGTAACTTACACTAAATATAACTTTTTCATAAATGCCACACATAGGTAACTTACAACATAATTGTTCATCAAACCACACATAGGTCACTTACAACATAACTATTCATCAAACCACTCAAGCTAAGATCTTTTATTGTATATTTTTGACATAACTCCCTCATTCAATTTTCCATAATATTATTATATTTATTTAATTTTTAACTTATAAAAAAATTATCATAATTTAAAATTAAAAAAAAATTAAAACCCAAAGAAATTTGAAAATAATAATAATAACCGATGATAATAAATAATTTCGTTATTAATATCATAAAAACGATAATAAATAAATAGATTGCAAGATAATTTAGACATGAAAAAAATAAAAATATTAATAATTAATAATAATAAATAATCTCGTTATTATGTCATTAGTTAATTACAAAATGATTAATTACTCGATATTTCCCTCCCTTTCATACATAATTTCATACATATAGCTTATATATCTATTTGTATAGAATATAATAAACAAATACATTTATCTTTTCAGCGATTTGTTATGGAATCATTTTGGAGGAATCCCTAATGTCAGAACTTCACCAATGGCCATGTTCACCCATTAATTGGCTTCATCTTTGGGATCTCAGTGTCACCCCTTGGCAACAGCTATTGCAGCACTATCTTCACCTTTTCCTCCTATTATTTTGTCAAAATTATCATCGCTTTCTACGACTACCGCTGATAAAGACAACTCCATAAGCTACCTAGAAGCAGAGAACACATGACCTGTTTCAGCATTCTTACTTAACGAATGTGGGTTTTGTGAGTCTGAGCTCTCAGCTATCCTTAAAGCAAGGCCAAGCATGGTTGCGACGAGATCAGCTCATATAACCCAACAAGCGGTACAATTACTAAGAGATTCAAGATTCAAAGAACGCCAGGTAAGGATGACTATTACTAGATGCCCAACTATTCTTTTTCTCAATGCTTATTGGCAATTGAAACCCAAGATTGAGTTCATGAAAACATCGGGGCTTCCTACACAAGACTTGGGAAATGTCATATCCAATGGATCGAGATTGCTCAATGGCAATCTTGAGAAAAATCTGCATCCCAACATCCAGTATTTTCAAAACCTGTTCGAATTAGAGACTAATGTCACAATTGTTTTTAAATCGGAACTTGGTATTCTACTTAAACGCAATGAGCCTGAATTTGGGAAAAGAGATTGAAGCATTTTACAAGTTTTGGGCTCCTCGAAGATGACATCAAGGAGTTTGTTAGGAGGCACCCAATTATATTAAAAGCTTCCATGGATAAGGTGCAGAAGGACATGGACTTGTTTATGCATACTGTAGGGCTTCCTACAAAGTTTCTTTTTCATATCCTCTATTTGTGTCTTTTTATAGCTTGGAGTGTAGGATGAAGCCCCGCCATAAGGTGTTGAGTTCTCTTAGTGCAATGCAACCTTCCAAGTGCCCTCCTAGTCTCCTTCCCTCGCTTTGGTTAAGTGAGCAGAAGTTCCTCGAAAAATATGTCCAATGCAATCCTCATGCCAAAAAGTTACTTGAAATGTACAGTGGCAAGCCTGCCCTCCTCTAAAGGACTAGATATTCAGGTTCTATTTTGGTTAGGATTAGAGGGTTAGATTGTGTTGCATTGGTGTTATTTATTGAAAAAAGTTTGAGAACATTAACCAAGGGATCATCAGTGCGTTATGATCCAATGCCATGATCCCTCTAGTCCACATGAGTAATGAGTGGGAACTAGTATATATAGAAGATAATCACGACAAAATGAGTGGGAACTAGCATATATAGAAGATAATCACGACACAGTCAGTTCCGATCAGGGATCTTGTTTTGGCTAGTTTTTTGTCGCACCACAATCACAATCAACATGCACTATTGAAGGATACTCCATTGTGATTGATTGTAATTGAAGGATACTAAGTTGTAATACAATCACAGAGAATGCATTAGGTAACACATTTTTGAAAGATGAAAAAACTCTCATCACTAGATAATTTGTTTTTTGCTAGTAGTTTTGCAACGATCATGTATTTCTTTCTCCCTTTGAAATGTGATGGGTGTTAGGATATTCCGACACATAGGAAATAGTTAAGTATAACTTGGTCTAGTGTAGAGTTAGGTAAAGTGTGTTTCTTTACTATGTACTTTTGTAACTTACAATCTGACGGTCATGATATGTTCCTAGACATGAAGTAATCTGACGGTTCATTCTCTCCTCAGTATTACTGACACTTAATCTGTGGCTTCACACCCGATTAGTCCATACTCTCTATTTAAAGATCATGGAGGGTCATTTGTAGGGTGACCATTCATGAGAGAAGCTTATGTAAATTTTCTTTCTTTTATTAATAAATTGCCTAAAGTGGCCGCGTTGGCTCAGGTCATGGACTGTTTCCCTCTTTGAGGGTTTTAACCATGTCAAGAATACTGGTGTATTGATCTGTGATTTGTTTGTGAGTAGTGTCCTTTGATGTTTTGACTGAGGAAATACCCTATAAATTCCTACATGGTATCAGAGCTATTTGAGGGCCGCATCTATTAGCGATCCAAATCGGAAGTGGTACAACTGCATCTGATTGTCGTTTCCTATATCTACTGTTTCTAACTGCTTTCAGGCTGAGAGGAATACTCTATTGTGATAGGAGCATTTGTTACAAAGAGGAACCCCTTTCGTTTCACGCGAAAATGTTTCCGGTAGCCCTAGCTACATCATTTTTAAAATTTGGAGGTATACAATGTTTATTTGCAGTTTTAGTTATTTTCTCTCTGTTTATTTCGGTTTATTTATCTCTCTATTTTTTATTATCGGATATATACCTTTCATTTCTTCGTATGCTCTTTGCCCCGAGACTCTGTGCGATCTGGGCAAATCGGAAACAGAAAGGAATGATTTTTCTCATGCGTATGCTCTTTTCTGTTGCGCCTTAGAGTGATCTCAGAAAATCAGAAACATTGAGGAAAATATTTAGTTTCCGGCAAAAGCTAACTTTAAGCCATAAGGTTTGGTTTTCTTTGTATGTCTGTATTGGGTTGTGTGGTTTTTGTTTTTGTAGGCAAAAAGAGTTTTTTCAAGTAAGCACGCACGCCAAAGCTTCAGTGACAAAAAAAAAAACCCTTCCTCTTTTATAAAAATTACTAACCTTTTAAACTAGTTCACTTGG
>APFE030288321.1:6261-20987 GCA_000404065.3 Pinus taeda | reverse complement strand
GAAAGTGTTATAGGCCCTAAATTCAAAACCCTTAACCCTAAACTGCAAATAATAAACCTCAAACCCTTAACTCTAAACCATAAATACGAAGCATTTTATAACATTTTAGTCTGTAACTTTTATTTAAGTGTTTATTAAAAGAAATTACTCAAGTGTTATAAACCCTAAACTCTAAAATCAAAGCCACAAACCCTAAACCCTAAAGCCTACACCCTAAATCTTAAGCATTTTATAACATTTTAAAATCTATTTTGTAACATTTATTTAAGTGTTTATTGAAAGCATTTACTAAAGTGTTATAAACTCTAAAACCTAAACCCTAAGCATTTTATAACAATATAAAAATCATTTTGGAATGTTTATTTGAGTCTTTATTAAAAGCATTTACTAAGGTCTTATAAACCCTAAACCCTAAATCCCAAGGGCCAAATCATAAACACTAAACCCTAAGCATGTTATATCATTTAAAAAAGATTTTTTTAACTTTTATTTAAGCCTTGACTAAAACCATTTACGGAATTCTTATAAACCATAAACCGTATGCTAAACCACCCTAAGACCTAAACCCCAAACCCTAAATGCTAAAACCTAACCACTAATCATTTTATAACATCTTAAAAATCATTTTGTAACTTTTATTACAGTGTTTATTAAAATAATTTACTAAAGCATTAAAAAAACCTAAACACTAAAATCTAAACTCTAAACCCAAATCCTCAAACTCTAAACCCTAAACCTTAAATCCTAAACACAAAGCATTTTATAATATCTTAAAAAATGTTTTGTAACTTTTATTGAAGTGTTTATTAAAGTCATTTACTAAACCTCATAAACCCTAAACCCTAAGAATTTTATAACATTTTAAAAAGAATTTTTTAGCTTTTATTTAAGTGTTTAATAAAAGAATTTACTAAATACTTATAAACCTTAAATCCTAAAACATGAACCCTAAACTTTAAACCCCAAATGTCAAACTCCAAACCCCAAATACTATTTATTTTATAACATTTTAAAATGTGTTTTGTAACTTTCATTTTAAGTGTTTATTAAAAGAATTCTATAAAGTGTTATAAACCCTAAAACCTAAACCCAAAACCCTAAGTATTTTATAACATTTTGAAAAGTGTATTGTAACTTTTATTTGACATTTTTTTAAATTAATATACTAAATTGTTATAAACCCTAAAACCTAAGCCTGGAAGCATAAACCCCAAACCCTAAAATCGTTTTGTAACTTCGATTTAAGTGTTTATTAAAATAATTTACTAAAGTATTATAAAACCTAAATCCTAAGCCCCAAACACTACACTTGAAACCCTAAAACATAAACCCTATGTATTTTATAACATTTCAAAAAGTCTTTTCTAAATCTTATTTAGTGTTTATTAAAAGAATTTATTAAAGTGTTATAAAACATAAAACATTAATGGTAAGCACTTTACAACATTTTAAAAAGTGTTTCGTAACTTCGATTTAAGTGTTTATTAAAATAATTTACTAAAGTGTTATAAAACTTAAACCATAAACCCAAAACCATAAACCCTAAACTACCAAACCCTAAAACCTAAACCCTAATCATTTTATAACATTTTAAAAAGAATTTTAAACTTTTATCTAAGTGTTTCTTAAAAGAATTTATTAAAGTGTTATAAATCCTAAACCCTAAACCCTAGACACTAAACCTTAAATGCTATTTTCTTTTAATATTTCAAAAAGAATTTTGTAAATTTAGTGTAATAAATCCTAAACCATGAACCCTAAACCACAAACCCTAAAACCTAAACCCTAAACCCGAAACCCTAAATCGTAAACTGTAAACATCAAATGGCTAACCCTAAACACTAAGAATTTTATAACAATTTAGAATGCGTTATGTAAATTTTACTTAAGTGTTTATTAAAAGAATTTACTAAAGTGTTATAAAATCTAAAACCTAAACCCCAAACCCCAAAACCTATATCCTAATGCTTAAATCCTAAATAATAAACCCTAAAATCATTTAGCAAGGTCTTATAAACCCTAAACCCTAAACCCTAAAGCATGAAAGCATTTACTAAGGTCTTATAAAATCTAAACCATAAACTCCAAAACCTAAACAGTAAACCCTAAGCCCTAAACCCCAAACCCTAAAAACTAAGGATTTTATATCATTTAAAAAAGTGTTTTGTAACTTTTATTTAATTGTTTACTGAAACTATTTAATAAAGTACTATAAAGCCTAAACCCCTAATCCCTAAACCCTTAACCTTAAACCCTAATAAACCCTAATCCCTAAAATCCCTAAAAAATCCATAAACCATAAAAAAACCTAAACCTTAAAAAACCATAAACCCTAGACAATAAAAAACCCTAAACCCTAAAAACACACTAAACCTTAAAAACCCTAGAAAACCCTAAACCCTAAAAACTAAACTATTTTTACCTTTTTTAGACGTGTTCATTAAAATAATTTATTAAAGAATTATAAACCCTAAATGCACTTTATTACATTTTAAACACGAAACCCTAAACCCTAAGTATTTTATAACATTTTAACAAGTGTTTGTAACTTTTTTTTAAGTGTTTATTTTTACTAAATTGTTATAAACTGTAAACCCTAAGCATTTTCTTATAATTTAGCAAGCATTTTGTAGCTTTTTAAAACCCTAAACCCTAAACATTTTATAACA
The DNA here is from genome assembly GCA_000404065.3 of Pinus taeda. Lineage (NCBI taxonomy): Eukaryota > Viridiplantae > Streptophyta > Pinopsida > Pinales > Pinaceae > Pinus > Pinus taeda. The sequence continues at coordinate 18,318 of APFE030288321.1, read as the reverse complement.
TTTTAACAAGCTTTTTGTAACCTTTTTTAAGTGTTTATTAAAAGAATTTACTAAGATGTTATAAACCCTAAACACTAAACCCTACATCCTAAGAATTTTATAAATATTTAATAAGAGTTTTGTAGCTTCTTTTAAAGTGTTTATTAAAAGAATTTACTATTGTGTCCCTCAAACCTAAACCCTAAGCATTTTGTAAATTTTTAGCAAGTGTTTTGTAATTTTTTTCTAAGGATTTACTAAAGTTTTATAAACCCTAAACCCTAAAATCTAACCCCTAAGCATTTTATAACATTTTCAACCCTAAACCCTCAACATTTTATAACATTTTAAGAAGTGTTTTGAACCTTTTTTTAAGTGTTTATCAAAAGAATTTATTGAAGTTTTATAAGACCTAAACCCTAAACCATAAACACTAAGCATTTTATAACATTTTAAAAAGTGTTTTGTAACTTTTCTTAAGTGTTTATAAATAGAATTGACTAATGTCTTGTGAGCCCTAAGCCCTAAACCTTAAGCATTTTATAACATTTTAAACCCTAAACCTAAACCCTAAGGATTCAATGGCATTTTAACAAGCCCTTTGTAACCTTTTTTGAAGTGTTTATTAAAAGCATTTAATAAAATGTTATAAACCCTAAATACAAAACCATAAGAATTTTATAACATTTTAAAGCCAATACCCTAAGCCCTAAAGCCTAAACTCTAAACCCTAAGTATTTTATAACATTTTAGCAAGTGTTTTATTACTTCTTTTAAGTGTTTATTAAAAGAATTTACTAAAGTACAATAAACCCTAAACCCTAAACCATGATAATTTTATAGAATTTTAAATCGTGAACCCTAAAGCCTAAGCATTTTATAACATCTAACAAGTTTTTTCTAACCTTTTTTTATGATCTTATTAAAAGAATTTATCAAAGTGCTATAAAAAACAGACCCTAAACCATAAACATTATCGATAAACACTAAGAATTTTATAACAATTTAAAATACATTTTTGTAACTTTTTTAAGTGTTTATTAAAAGCATTTAATAAAGCGTTATAACCCTAAACCCTAACCCTAAGCATTTTATAACGTTTTAACAAGAGTTTTGTAACTTTTATTTAAGTTTTTATTAAAATAATTTACTAAAGTGTTATAAGCCTTAAACCAAAAACCCTAAACACTAAACCCTAAACCCCAAACCCCAAGCCCTAAACCCTAAAACGTAAACCCCAAACCATAAACCCTAAACCCTAAACCCTAATCATTTAGTAACTTTTTAAAAAGTGTTTTGTAACCTTTTTTAAGTGTTTATTAAAAGCAATTAATAAGGTTTTATAAACCTTCAACCCTAAACCCTATAAAATAAACCCTAAACCCCAAACCCTAAACCCTAAACCATAAACCCTAGACCCTAACCACTTTATAACATATTACAAATTGTTTTGTAACTTTTATTTAATTGTTTATCAAAAACATGTACTAAAATGTTGTATAACTTTACCATTAAAACCTAAACCCTAAACCCTAATCATTTTATAACATTTTAAAGAGTATTTTGAAACTTTTGTTTAACTGTTTTCAAAATCATTTACTAAAGTCTTATAAACCCAAGACCTGAATAATCCACCCAAGCTTTACCCCTCCCATTACAAAAAAAGGGGTTGCAATATGATTACATCAAGAAGATATGAATGCTCTAGTGACTATGTTGTGAGAATGATGACACTCTCCCCATTTTATAAGATAGGTCAATTAGGCAAATAGTAGAAAATGGTTCAATTGTGCAACAACCTAATATAAGTTATTACAATATATCCACATAATGGTAGTTTAGTGAAGATGTACAAGTGTCATGTGGTGGTTGGATGAAACCTCCAAAGTTTCGTGGTCTTTAAGATAAGGATTCACATTTCAAGCACTCCTCGTGGAATGGTTTTGTGCTCTCTAAAAGAGGATCCAAGCTTTAATTCTCCTCATCATGTCCTAATTCAAAAAGAATCTCCAAGTATTGCACTCTCCAAGAAAGAATGCTAGAATACAACCATTAACATCGTAGGGTATGACATGTGCTTGTAGTGATCTGATGGAGGAGTGATTTTACTCCTAGTGTAGTTTATGGTGATCCAGGCTTATGCAGGAATGCCACAAAATAAAATTATAAACATAAACATAGAGTTGAAGAAGAAATAAAACTTCATGTCATTAATATCAAAGAATTGAAATATGCTTACATACAAAATGGAAATAAACTAGCTTGGGCAATGGTAGCTTATCTGAAAGAAGAGATGTGGCGGCTACATGTTGCAATTACTCCTCCAAAGCTCCAACAATTGTTTTAGAATATATCAATAATATATGTACATAGTAACCATTTTAGGGTGGGTTACAACTATGGCTGCAAAAGTTCACAACATATATGTGAGGTTTTATTAGATGACATAAACATCAAAACTATGTCATATTATATTAACACTAAAATTTAAACCTAAATAACTTTTAGGGTGTGGTATAGCTATGGCCTCAAAAGTTCAACTTCATCTTAAGAAACATGTTTTAATGCGCATGGATATTTAAATTGTAACACATATTTTAGAGTAAGAGGCACACATTAATATCAATGTTAATAGTAATATTAAAATTAATGATAATACTAATATTAATATATTAACAATAGTATAAAATATATTAATATATTAAATATATAACATAGTATAAATATAAAACATAATATTAATATATATTGTATTTAACTAAATATAAAAAGATATACGTAGTTATTTATATTACTTATATTAATGCTTTAACGTAATAGTATTAGTAAATAATAAATAGTATTGACATTCATAAATTATGGTTTTATATATGACTTAATCAAACTATTAATACTTTATGTGGCTTAATACATTAATAAATGATTAATTACAACCTACTATTATTGTTAGTGTTTAATAAGGCTGAAAATGATGAATTATAATTAATTAAAGTGAACCATTAATGATTATGTTATCCAAACATATCAAATTATTAGAAAATATATCAAATTATTACATTTAAAAATATTATTGCATAATAATTATTATATGATAATTATTAAGAAATGATTAAACTATTATTAATAACATTAATGTTAATATTTTTATTGTCAATATTATATTTAATTATTATTATTATTAATGTCTAAAATGTAACTATTATGAACATTATTTATGAATATTAATGATAATACATAAATTTTATTAATTAACTTTTATTAATGTTAATATTATAGCTTAAATGTGATTAGTATTAGAAGTATTTCTAATAATGTATCATTTTTTATATATTAATATATGTGTAATATTTGTATTTATAGATAATAATATATTAATGATAAACCTAATTTTATAGAGTATATTTACTAAACATATTCTATTAAGTTTATTTTACTAATAATAGATTTATTGACTGTGATTTCATATATTAGTTAATATTATATGGTAGAATTATGTTTTGATATGTTAATTTCTATTTAAACATATGGATTCTTAGTACTTATTAATTTAATTAATAATTGTATTTTTTAATATTTGTATTTTTAATACGAAATTATTAATGTACTATTATTGTAATATTCAAAGAAACCAAACCTTTTTTTATAGAAAATCTTCAATCACTCACAACGAAGAGTTTTTTACTTCCATCTTTATAAGATAAGTATGTAACTTAGTTAGTTTTGATTAAATATTAATTTAAAACTCAAAACCTAAATATGAAACTAATTTCACTATTTTTAATTAAACCTTAATTTGAAACTCAAAACCTTAATTTGAAACTCATTCGTGCACTAAGTTAGTTATTCTTTACCAAGTGTATTGCATTGCAATTCTATTACATTACATTTTTTCAAGAAGAGTTGTAGCGTATGTTGGCTAAAGTTGCATAGGAAACTTTACCTTAATAAAAAACTCAAAACCTAGATTTGAAACTCGTTCCTGCACTATTTGAGCTATTCTTTAACAATTGTACTTGTTACACAAAAATATCGTCACCATGACTATTTGCAGTCAGTATGGGTCTATCATCACTTATATTGTCCTCCTAAGCAAGTCTCAGACCTCAACTCTTCATGTCAAGCTTTGAAAATGAGAGAAAGACATTAAAAATCAATAAAGCTTTAGTTCCACACTTTCTCTCACTGTTACCTTCGGTCCCACACTCTTTGTTCATGTTACCTGTGGATCTGCCCACTCTGTCTGTAAACGGGTGGGTGCGGACCCCTGTGAAAGTCAAAAAGGCACAAGTTTATTCTAAAAAACTCACTTTGGGTTAATTCTAGATGATTCTAGAAAGAATTTTGATGTGGATTGTTCGCTCCAAGGTGGTTCATGCATCCCAAAATAGAAGGAGCTAATCCCTTGATAAGAGGAGCTATCCCTTTGAAGGAGGGCTTTATCCCTTTGAAGGAGGACCTAGTAACTTCCCTCCATTGCACTATAAATTAAGGCATTGGGCTGGTTGCTAGAGAGGCTAGAAGCTAAACATTCTTAAGGGTAAATGCTGATGGAATTAAGACTTCCTAGTTAAGCTTGAGAGGAGAGATCACATACCTTTTGGCTTCATTGGGAAGTGAGTGAAACTTGTCAAAGTAGAGGAGACTTCTTGCTGGACCCTGGGAGTAGCTTGTACAACATCAAGGCACAGGTTGTAAAGTTCTTCCTTGATTTGAATTAATACAATCAGATTCATTTTTCTCAACAAATTGTCTTATGTGGTTTGTTTCATAAATTCCTTGATCATTATGACGCATATGCTTTATGACATTGGATTTTAAGGTGCTATTTAATTTCTTTGCTTCTTTGTGTTTGCAGACTTGCTACAAGGGAGCTCATTTCGATCAAAGGAGTGAGGCTTCCAGAAACTTGCATTGGACCCATGGTAGGCCTAAAACACTTGTTTGCCTTTGTTTTTAATTACATATTTAGAGAAAGATAGTTTTTGATTGGCTTGCTTGTCACTAGATATCTTTAGTTACTAGGAAGGTCGAGCTTGTCCACAAAATCAACTCATTCCGTATGACAAATTGGTGACTCCGCTGGGGACTTGATTTTTTCCTTGTTTTTACTTTGACCTGAGAAACTTTGTTTTTGTTTATGTTTTTGGCTTGTTGTGTGTGGAATTGGGTGGATTTAGTAGGTCTAGGATTATTTTTTGTTTTTCATAACTTTAGGAGAGGAATGCACCCTTGGCTTGCAACACAGTGCAGACTTATCCGCACTTTTGCTTTTTCACACAGAGTGTTCCCGCACCTGTGTGAACTGCGGGCTTGCGGACCGTGCTAAAGTTTTGAAAAACTTAAGATTTTCTCTTTTAGTCTTTTTAGTATTTGTTTAGATGTTGTTATCCCCTGCCCAAACTTGCATGTGACTTGTTAAGAACTTTCCTTAGGTTAATTCCATTGGTGTTAGGGTTTTAGGTGAAATTCCTAGAAGTTTTGGTTGTTGGTCTTGATTTTCAATTTGGTCGTGTAGTAGCTCAGAGCTTAGAAGCTACAGAAGCCTCAGATCACCTTGGTTTTTACTGGCCTTCTTATGATTCTGACCATTTGCAAAATCTACCTTTTTTGAGGAATCCATCTTGTGTTTTCTCTTTGTGAAACTTTGAAAAAGTTTGTGTTAAAAGTTTAGATTTCATTTTTAAAAAAGAAAACAAAATTCGTTGTTTTTTGACTAATTTGTGATTTTGGACAAGTTAGTCCATGGTTTACTTATAGCTGAGTAAAACATCCTTGAAAAAGACATCTTGTAAGCTTTTACTTCAAATAGTCTTTTATAGTTTATAGATCTCAAGATTTGCTTTGTCCATAGTTTTGAGTGTTTTATAAAAAATAAAAAATCTCTTTTGGAAAAAGTTTTTTTTTGTAGTATTTGAGCATTTGAAAGAAAAAGGAAATTTTTGTGAATATAACTAGTTGTATCGTTTTGAGTGCATTGGAAAAGACAAGAACTCTTATTTTAATTTGTTTGTTAAGAAAGATTTGTGTTTACAAGCATTTGCATTCTCAAACTCTTTCCTAGCTAGAAGTTCATTGAAGGGAAAAGATTGCTTAATCATCTTAAGTGCATTTTTAGTGATTTCGAGTCGAGTCTTCACACCACGAATTTCATCTCCGCACCTCTTGACTTAAAGAAAAACCAATAAAAATAACGCTTAAAGTAAAATCAATCTAGTAATCTTTTTATTTCTAGGGCTCTATTACACCAACATAGCTTAGGCTAGTGTCTTGGAGTAGGAAGTAATCAACTCTCCAAGATAATAAAACAAACAAGTAGTTGTATCTTACGGTAGGAGAAAAATTGAACTGTTGCATCTATGCTCTGGGAAAGCTCCTCTTAAAGGAGAAGCATGAGATCGTGTCCAAACCAGTGTGGGAATCGCTCATTCCTCATTGGGAACGATGCCAGATATTCACGTATTAAAAAAAGTAAACCTCAGATTAACCATTGTCGAGGAGCCTAGGGTCACTTGTTGGTAAACCTTGGATTATGTCAAGGAGCCTTCAAGGGGATTGAGCTTGCTACTCTGCTCTTGCATGCATATTGGATCTTAGACTATTCCCCCAGGTATATTTGTTTCCGTTGGTAACCATAGTGACAATATTATATAGGGTTCTTCCTAAGGTGACGGTGCTGGGAAGATCCCATTGTACCTCGAGCAGACGTTGGCTAGACTCGCTTGGATTTTCTGGGGGGGTCTCTTCACTCGAGACAGTTTAGTGGAGGAACTTGTACCAGTCTATTCATTAATTAGGTTGCCAGGGTAACTGTTCCAACTACCATTTCTGCATTGAACTCTGTGACATTGGCTTTCATCACCAACTAGTGTTTTTAGTACGGAAAGTTACTGTTTGTGTGTGGTTTGATCTCCTAGATTCTTTAGGCATGTGATTCAATTTGTTTGGTTCTTTAGAGGCTTTAGGTGGTTTTCATTGAGATTTTACTTTTTTTTCGTGTGAAGTAGTTAAAATATTTAACCATGGTTGAATTACCGAGGAAGTCACGTAGACTTCGGGGCCAACCTCTTGAGTTTTCACCAAGCCAACCTGAAGGGCTACGAGCCCTCGTAACTCCTAGAGATAGTAGAGTTGGGTCATTTGAGAAAGGAGAGTCTTATTTGGTGGTACATATTGATTTTCACACTTTAGTAGCAGATTATAATACATAGTCTGTGTTTGTTTCCGAAGTTACTGGTAGTGTTTCATCTACTATTGATATAGGTGAAGAACCTAAAATATCTGAAACTGAAACTGAGATTGCTGCTACTCCAACATCGGGGTTTAACTCTCCAACTTCTAGTGGTTCTGGTTCACCCAGGGTAGAAAGAGTATTTACCCAAAATCTTCCTTCTCGACTAATAGCTATTGAAGAACTTGCTACTCCAAAAGAAAAATAAGGCATCCCTATCCCTGGTAATCAACCTGTTATAGAGGTTAGGGAGCGTGAATCAATATTTTATAGTCCAACTAGGAGCAGTGCTTGGTATCTTTCATTGACTAACCTTTTGGAAAACCTGGGACTATGTTTTTCACCACCTCGTATTTCTTATCACCCAACACCTAGGGGTTACTATCCTCCATTAAATATGTCAAGATAGTCGTCCATGTTTTCTCAATCTCCCGAAACCTTTTTGTACGGCGATCATTTTGTTCCTACTGGGTATCAGTCACTTTCTGGTACTTTTTCGGGTGCATCTCCTCAACCTATTGAACAAAGGTTATTAACTGGAAATAATGGTACTAAGCCATTGAGTGTAGAAGATATGCTCATGATGTCGGGTACTATTCCCAATCCTCAACCTCAAGGTGGCCAGTCACCGCCTGGGGGGCAGCCTCAAAATCCTCAAGTATCGCTTAGGGGGCAACCTCAAGGTGCCTAGTTTGCACCTGGGGGGCAACATCAAGGTACCCATTTTCCACCTGGGGGCAACCTCAAGGACAGTACATACCTACACGACAGTACGTTCCTCAAGGTCAACCCCAGACTCAATATGTACGTCAAGGTCAACCCCAGACTCAATATGTACCTCAAGGTCAACCCCAGTATCAATATATACCTCAAGGTCAACCCCAGTATCAGTACGTCCCTCAGGGTTATCAACCCCAAGGTCAGTTTCCAACCCAAGGTTACCAACCACCTTCCAGTCAATCATATGTTCAAGGATCTGGAAATGTATTGTTGAATTATCAACCGTACCCTCAACCCAGTTATGGTCTTCAATATTCTCAACATGTTATGGGTTCGTAGCCCAGAATGAACTTAGTGTGGGATCCATCTCAATCCCAAGAGGTCTTGCAACTGAATGTACAATTGTCATCTCAAACTAGACAACCTGTCCAGTCTACTATTCAAACTTCTGTACCTTCTGTAGTTTCTCAGCCTGGGCCTAGTACTCCGCGTACTCCGCCTCAAATGGCTGCTGCAACATCTGTTCAATCTACCCCACCTACATTTGGAGTATTGATAGCTCCAGTTTCTATTGTTCCTGTATCAACTCCTCTGACATCTTTACCTCAGTCTAGACCCACGATTAAAACTTCAGTTCAAATGCCTGTAGGACAACCTGGTTCAAGTGCAATTGTCACAAGCCAACCTCAATTTACTATCAACCAAACTGGGGACAATACCAATTCAGTCCTACTGTGCAGCAGCCAGTCTATCAGTATCAACCGTACCCTGGGTATACATATCAACAACCTCAACAACCCTAGTACGGTCCGATCAATCCTGGTTTTCTGGGAGGATATAATATCCCAAATGCAATTCCAATTCCTAGTTATCATGGATATCCTCTTCATGGGACTGGTCTGACGACCCAGAGTTTTAGGGAACCTAATCGTCAGTTACCATTTATCGCAACTTTGGACTTGCCTGACTTGACACGCCTTACAAACGATCCAATTAACTATCTTCTGTTTTGGCAGCCAATGCCGAATAAGTTGCCTAGTGATATTCCTAAGTTTGAAGGCAAATCAGGAGAGGACCCGTCGAACCATGTGATTACTTATCACCTCTGGTGTGCGTCTAATTCCATTTCAGATGACTCAATCCATTTAAGACTTTTACAACGCACTCTAATTCGTCTTGCAGCCAAGTGGTACATTGAGTTAGTGCGAGCCACTTTTTATAACTTTAGTCAGTTAGCTACTTTGTTTTTAACTCCTTTTTAGTTGCCAGCCAGATATGACAATGGCATGGAATTATTGACTTCGTTAAAGCAGTCAACGTCCACTTACATTTCAGATCACATTCATGAATGGAAACGTCGAGTGTGTTTAGTGAAAGTTTTTATCCCGAATCAGATCTTAGCTGAATTGTTTGTAAAATCTTTACTGCCCAAGATCACTGAGGATGTAGCTAAGACCGGAGTCGTTACGGAGGACCAAGTAATTGCTCAAACATAGTACCTTGACTTAGTTTATACTTAGTCAGGTACGTTACACGAGAAAATACCTGATCTTCCCAAGCAAAATCAAATCATTGCAGCTCCTTCAGGGTCTCATGCCGCTCATGGTATGATTGGTACGATTAATACCAAAAGTAAGAAGAAGTCTTCCAAGAATTCCTCTCCTATCATAACCTTGCTAGATTCCTCGACATGAGATTCTTCTGCGGAACTTTCCGCCAATATTCATGTTGTAGAGTCATCTACAGCCAAATCAAAATCCGATGGTAAGAAGAAAGGGAAGAAGAAAAATAAAACAGATAAAAATTCAAAAGAAAAACTAGAAAAAGTGGAATCAACTCATGAGAAATGCAAACCTCGTTATCCTTGGTTTATTTGTGACGAATAACATTTTACAAGAGACTGCCCTCATCGTGCAGAGGTTGTGAAAATTGTCAAAGGTCCCCAAACTCCTGCTATTTTGAAGGATCCTTTTCCAAGTCAAGATAGTAAGATGATAGGTTCTTCTTCAAATGCCAAAGAAGAACCCATACTCATGATGTCCCATGTAAGGATTCTGACTCGATCACATGATTATGGAAATAAAAGTCCTTTTGATGGTAAAGAAGCAGAATCTTCTCATTCTAACCCATCAACCTCAGCTCCCAGTTATGATCCGCTACATATCGAGAAACCTAATCCAGACTTAGTAATCAAACCACTCGTCAAGGGTATACTTTGAAAGTCAGCTTTCAATCCACATGCGAGATCGGCTCAGAACTATAACATTTTTGAAGATTTTGTTTCACCTTCAGCAATGTTAGCTTTGGAAGTGTTGCAATCATGTCCAGCACAACGTAAATTACTTTTGTCGGCTATAGGAGCTTTTGATGTTGAGGACTCGAACCTTAAAATTTTCGATCTAGAAAATAGTACACAGTGCTTACCTCATCAAATGGCTTTAAACACTATCCATAAACACTAAGAATTTTATAACATTTTAAAATACATTTTTTGTAACTTTTTTAAGTGTTTAGTAAAGCATTTAATAAATTTTTATAACCCTAATAATTTTATAACATTTTAACAAGAGTTTTGTAACTTCTATTTAAGTGTTTATTAATAATTTACTAAAGTGTTATAAACCCTAAACCCTAAACCCTAAACACTAAACCCCAAAACCTAAGCATTTTATGATCTATTAAAAATAATTTTATAACTTTTATTTAAGTGTTTATTAAGAGAATTTACCAAGGTGTTATAAAACCTAAACCCTAAACCCTAAACCCTAAAACCTATAAACTAGACCCTAAACCCCAAACCCCAATCCTTAAACCCTAAACCTTAAACCCTAGACGCTAACCATTTTATAACATTTTACAAATTGTTTTGTAACTTTTATTTAAGTGCTTTTTAAAAGAATTTACTAAAATGTCGTAGAATTTGAACATTAAACCCTAAACCTAAACCCAAACTCCAAACCTTAAACCCTAAACCCTAAACCTTAAATCCCAAACCCTAAACCCTAATCATTTTATAACATTTTAAAGAGTATTTTGAAAATTTTGTTTAAGTGTTTTTAAAATCATTTACTAAAGTCTTATAAACCCTAGTTCCAAATAATCCACCGAAGCTTTAACCCTCGCATTACAAAAAAAGGGTTGCAATATGATTACATCTAAGAAGATACAGATGATCTAGTGATGACGTTGTGAGAATGACGACACTCTCCTAATTTTATAAGATGGGTCAGTTAGGCAAATAATATAAAATGCATCAATTGTGAAACAACCTAATATAAGTTATTGCAATATATCCACATGAGGGTAGTTTAGTGAAGATGTACAAGTGTCATGTGATGGTTGGAAACAACCTCCAAAGTTTCTTGGCCTTTAAGCCAAGGATCCACATTTCAAGAACTCCTCGTGGAATGGTTTTGTGCTCTCTAAAAGGGGATCCAAGCTTTAATTCTCCTCATCATGTCCTATTTCAAAAAGAAGCTCCAAGTATTGCACTCTCAAAGAAAGAATCCTAGAATACAACCATTAACATCTTAGGCTATGAAATGTGCTTGTCGTGATCCTAGGGAGGAGTGGTTTTACACCTAGTGCAGTTTATGATGATCCAGACTTATGCACAAATGAAACAAAATAAAAATATAAACATAAACATAGAGTTGAATAAGAAATAAAACTTCATGTCATTAATATCAAAGAATTGAAATATGCTTACATACAAAATAGAAATAAACTAGCTTGGCCAATGGTAGCTTATCTCAAGGAAGAGATGTGGCAGCTACATATTGCTCTTACTCCTCTAAAGCTCCAACAATTGTTTTAGAATATATCAATAATATATGTACATAGTAACCATTTTTGGGTGAGTTACAATTATGGCTGCAAAAGTTCACAACATATATACGAGGTTTTATTAGATGACATAAACATCAAAGCTATGTCATATTATATTAACACTAAAATTTAAACCTAAATAATTTTTAGCGTGTGGTATAGCTATGGCCTCAAAAGTTCAACTGCATTGTAACACACATGTTTTAATGGGCATGGCTATTTAAATTGTAGCACATATTTTAGAGTAAGAGGCACACATTAATATCAATGTTAATAGTAATATTAACATTAATGATAATACT
>APFE030288320.1:868-17019 GCA_000404065.3 Pinus taeda | reverse complement strand
GAATTATTTCATGTACTCCTTGGTCTATATGATGAACATGCTTTGTTTTATGAAATATTCAGGTGTTATGTAATCGTTTGACTGTTAGTGTATGCAGGTCTTAAAGTGAAGGAGGAGCTCATCTGGATCAGCAAGGCTGGACTGCTGCAACAAGCGTTGGATTTGAGGTAGGATCCAAAAACACTTGGTTTCTCATAGAATAATGTATGTTTAGAGAAGGATTTCTCTTAATTGTCTTGTTTGTCACTAGAGAGTCTTAGACTCCTAGGGAGGTTAGATTTGTCCGCAAAAATAACTCTTTCCACATGACACCTAAGACTATAAAAGGAGGAGAAGATCATTAGGCCAAGGTGTGCAAGTATCAAATATTTGATGAAGTGTGAGATTTAATATGTAGGTTATTGGCTTATGTTGTTGTGCTTGATCTGAACCAAGGATGAACCTTAGAGTTTGATGAAGGATAAGATCTAATGATGTATCAGGATCTCAAGGCTTGAAGTATCTTTATGTGGTTTGATCATTTATCTGAATAACTGGCACATGTTGTAGTCTATAAATATGATGATCTGGGTATGACTGAAGTCTAGAATAGTTGTAATGTTTAAATCATCATTTACAGATCTATACATAGGTTCACTTTAGAAAAAATAGCGTATAACACTAGTTCTGCATATCAAAGCAGTGTATACATCATAAATTTGATTTGCAGATCTGTACGCTGGTTCTTCTTGAGGAAAGTGCATATGCACGCAGGTTCGACACATGCAAGTAGTGTATACCTTATAAAATATGTTTTAGTTGCTTCTGTTTGCTATTGCAATGTTCTGAGTTCTGGCTCGGGTTCTGATTACTGTGTTTTGGTAACAACATTTTGAATGATCAGATTGATGGAGTGGTTAATAGATTCAGTTGTGGTTGATTCAAAATGAGATTGGTTGATGCAAATATATTTTAGGATTGATTGATGTTATTGATGTATCCAATCTGGAAATTTATGAAACGTGGTCCCTAGAAGAAAAGAGAAGGTTGTAGCCTTCTGTAGGCTGGCACCTACATACTAGTAAACATATCAGCTAATACAAGAGCTAGGGGGTTGTAGCTCCCTTCCAGTAGAAGCTGGAGAATGAAAGAAGGTTGTAGCATTCTACAGGTAGAAGCTTGTGTACTAGTATAAGACTGCACCAGTGCTAAATTGTAAACAGAATTCTCTTATTATTAAAAGAAGTCGGAGTCGATTGCAACAAGTGGTTTTCACCCACATTGGGTTTCCACCTTATATCTTGGTGTTCATGTGTGTTAGTTATATGTGATGCTTTATTATGTTTTTACTACACTATCTAATGAATTTTTGATATACTGGTTAAAGTTCAATGCATGATAATTTGGGTAAATCAAAGGATATCTACATATATCTTGGTTGCATTAAGTACAGTTGCGTATACACGCTAGTTCAATAAGATAAAGTAGCATATACAAATCAGTTTTGAAAATTAAATTATTGATATGATAATACTGATTCACCCCCCTTCTCAGTATTATTTCCAACAATTGGTATCAGAGCAGGCCCTTCAGAAGAAGCTTGATCACTTGAAGGTAGATCCATCATCATGAGTAATAAAGAAAGCGGGGGATCCATGAGACCGCCAATCTTTGATGGAAGAAAATATGTTTATTGGAAGGTAAGAACCACAACCTATCTTCAATCTCTTGGAATAGATGTCTGGGAAATCGTGGAAGGAGGATATACATTTCCATCAACAATTCCTACAGATACAGCAGGTAAAAAGAAATATGAAACTAATGCCAAGGTTGTCAATACATTATTGGGAAGTCTTTCACAATCAGAGTTTGTCAAAGTTATGCAGCTCAAATCAGCCAAAGAAATATGGGACAAAATCGTTCTGAGCTACGAAGGAGACTCTCAGGTAAAACGTGCTAAACTAAAAACTCTCATAATTCAATATGAAACTCTCAATATGCACAATGATGAAAGTATAGCTAGTTACTTCTTACGTATAGATGAGATTGTTAATTGCATGAAGAATCTAGGTGAAGAGATAAAAGAAGTTACCTTAGTTGAAAAAGTTTTAAGATCCTTATCTGCTAAATTCAAATCAAAAGTATCTGCCATAGAAGAAAAGCATGATCTACAGACTATTACTATGACACAACTTCACGGAATCTTAACTACCTTTGAGATGAGAAAAGAAGCTCCATCAAATATGAGACAAGCCGCATTTAAAGCTTCAGCAAAAGGAAAAGAAGAACTCAATGAATCGGGACATATTTCAGAAGATGAAGAGGAAGCAAACTTTGTCAAGAAACTTCAACGATGTTCCGAAAGATTCAGAGGTAAACTACCTTTCAAATGTTATTCCTGTGGTAGAGTCGGTCATTATGCTACCAAATGTTCTCATAAAGATAAATATGATAAAGGGAAGGAATCTGCAAAATAAAATAGTAAACAAAGTGTAAGTAAAAAGAGCTACTATACTCATGAAGATAGCGATGGTTTATCAAATAATGATGAAGATGAAAATAGTAATGACTATAGACTTCTGATGGCTTATGAAGATGATGATTTTTTGGATGCTTTAGATGAAGATGATCTTTATGAAGAAATATCTAAACTCAAAATCTATTTAGAAGAAAAGAATATGATTATAGATACCTTGACATACCAACTTGCTAAAAGAGAAAAACACATTGAAAAGCTTGAATGTGAAATTGTGGGTCTAAGAAAGGATCTTGAGAAAACAAAAGCTCTCAATCTTAGATTTGCTAAAGGATCAAAAACCTTAAATGAAATTATCAAAGTACTGTGCTCTCCTTTGATAAAAATAGGACTTGGATATAGTGAAGAAGCATCTCAATCATAGAAGCCGTCAACCTCCACTAAAAGCTATCTTGATACAGCAAAGAGCAGTGGACAATTTGACAATCGTCGGCAAAGGCATAAAACATATCACCAGGTAAATCAGGCTCAATTTACTTCAAGTATGAATAGACACCACAACCAATCTCAAGTAAATCGTACTCAGCTTCAAAGATGAATATCAATAGAAACTACAATCACTAGGTCAGTAGATTTGGTAATCCCAGGAACTTCTTTAATGGTCAATGTTTCTCATGTCATAAAACTGGACACAAAGCTGCTCAATGTGTTTCTTACAAAACCATCATGACTAGAGAAACATGGAATCAAAGGAATGTGACAGAGATCAAGAAAAGTTCCTATAATAACTTTTCTCTTCTTGAAAATGAAATAGAATGCTCAATCTGTAACAAGTTTGGCCATGAAGAATCTAAATGCATGAGTAAATTTCGGCAAATATCTCAAAAGGAGAAAACTCCATTAAATCCCAAAATATGGAGAAAGAAAGGACCAAAAACAAAAAGATGTGGTATAACCTTGTATGCAGAAGGACAAGAAAACCAATGGTACATTGACAGTGGATGTTCAAAACACATGACAGGTGACAAAGAAAAACTACACTCATATAATGCCTTAGAAAAGGAAAAGAGTGTCTCATTTGGAAATGACACTCCTGTTGTCATAAAAGGTAAAGGCTCTGTTTTATTGAAAGAAAATGTTAAAGATAGGAATGTTATGTATGTTGATGGCTTAAAGCATAACCTATTAAGTGTTAGTCAAATGTGTGATCAAGGAAATGAAGTAGTGTTTCGATCAAATGGATGTGTTGTTCATGAGCTTGATACAAGTGAAATCATGATCAAAGGTAAAAGAACTCCAAAAAACCTATACATACTCAAGGGAGGACAACAATAGTGCTATCTAAGAAAAAATGATGAAAATTGGCTATGGCAAAGAAGATTGGGAAATCTAAGCTTTTCTCAAAAAAGAAAAGCATGCAGATTTCAGGCTATTCGTGATCTTCCAGATATCAACATTCCTGAAAATACCATATGCAAATCATGTCAATTCGGTAAGAAAACTAGATCACACTTCATCAAAAAGGAAGGACCAGCTAGTAAGCCTCTTGAAATTGTTCATACTGATTTATGTGGACCATCAAGGAAAAAGTCACCTTGTGGAGAAGAATACTTTATATTGTTCATTGATGATTTTTCCAAAATGTGTTGGATGGGTCTTCTAAAGCATAAAGATTAAGCATTTGAAAAGTTCAAAGCCTTCAAACCTTTGGTTGAAAATGAATCAGATCGCAAAATCAAATGCCTCAGATCTAATCGAGGAGGGGAATTTACCTCAGATGAATTCTTTGACTTTTGTGAACAACATGGAATAAAAAGTTAGTTCTCCACCACAAGGACTCCTCAGCAAAATGGAGAGGTAGAAATGATGAATAGAAATGTTCAACAAATGGCTCGTGCTATGCTAGATGGATCTGGAACTCCTACAACCTTCTGTGGTGAAGCTACATTTGTCACCGTCACTGTTCTCAACCAAGCAAATGTTCGAGTAAACAACACTAAAACTCCACATGAACTTTGTTATGGTAAGACTCCTACAGTAAAATACTTCAAAGTTTTTGGGAGAAAATGTTACAGCAAAAGGACTCATGAAAAACTTGGTAAGTTTGAACCCAGAGAAGATGAAGGTATTCTTCTTGGCTACTCTTCCCAAAGTAAAGGATATAAATGTTATAATGAAAGACTTGGGAAAATTATTGAAAGTATTGATGTCGTGGTTGATGAAGCATGCAAAAATCCAAAACAGATAGAAACCGAAGATTATGACAATGAAGAAGATGAGGATCATTTTCTCACATCAAATCACACTGATTTTGAAGAAGAAACCAATGAAGCACTAGAAGAAGAGATAATTATAGAAGAAAAGACTCCATCTAGGTATGTTCAGAAAAATCATCCAGAAACTCATATTTTGGGGGAAAAGGGGCAGGTGTGCAAACGAGAAGAACCATTGTCGAAGCCTCAAGCTATTTAACATTACTATCTTCCACTGAACAACAAAATGTAAATGAAGCATGCAGAGATGAATGTTGGGTCAAGGCCATGAATGAAGAACTTGAGCAAATTGAAAAAAATAATACTTGGGAATTAGTTCCTAGACCTCACGACAAGAATATCATAGGAGCTAAATGGATATTCAAAAACAAATTGAACGAAAATGGAAAAGTTATTAGAAACAAGGTGAGACTTGTTTGTAAAGGATATGCTCAACAAGAAGGTATAGATTTTGAAGAAACTTTTGCACCTGTTGCTAGACTTGAAGCTATAAGAATGTTTCTTTCTCTTTCTAGTTTTCAGAAATTCAAAGTATACCAAATCGATGTAAAATCTACCTTTCTTAATGGAGACTTAGAAGAAGTCTATATTGAACAACGAGAAGGATTCATTCTTGGAAATGATGGAAAACTTGTATGCAAACTCAAAAAAGCTCTCTATGGTCTAAAATAGGCTCCAAGGGCATGGTATCACCGTCTTGACAAATATCTTCACCAACAAGG
This sequence comes from Pinus taeda, assembly GCA_000404065.3. Taxonomy (NCBI): domain Eukaryota; kingdom Viridiplantae; phylum Streptophyta; class Pinopsida; order Pinales; family Pinaceae; genus Pinus; species Pinus taeda. The sequence continues at coordinate 11,569 of APFE030288320.1, read as the reverse complement.
TTTTTCAAAGGGGTCAATAGATAGCAATCTAGATACAAAGATGGACACTAGTAAATTGCTAATAATTGTTGTGTATGTTGATGATATCATTTTTGGTAGAAATGAAGAATCCATGAGTCAGAATTTTGCTTCAGTAATGCAGCAAGAATTGAAATGTCCTTGCTTGGTGAGCTTACCTATTTTCTTGGTCTACAAGTTCAACAAAATAAAGATGGTATTTTTCTCTCACAAACCAAATATCTAAAACACATACTAAAAAAGTACGGCATGGAAGATCTCAAACACATACTGAAAAAGTACGGCATGGAAGATCTCAAACACATACTAAAAAAGTACGGCATGGAAGATTCTAAACCAGTTCGTACTCTAATGGTAACATGATGCAGTCTTAGCTCAAATGATGAATCAACAGTAGTACATCAACCAACTTACAGATCCATGATTGGCAGTCTGCTTTATCTAACAGGTATCTGACCGTACATTGTGCATGCAGTTGGAATAGTTGGAAGATTCCAAGAAAATCCAAAGGAATCACACCTTCATGCAGTCAAAAGAATTTTCAAATATCTTCAACGAACACAGAACTTTGGCTTACGGTATCCTAGATATATAGATCGTACACTTCATGCATATACAGATGCAGATTGGGCAGGAAGTGTTGATGACAGAAAAAGCACTAGTGGTGGTGCATTCTCTATGGGTTCCAGATTAGTGTCTTGGTTCAACAAGAAACAAAGCTCAATTGCATTACCTACAACTGAAGTAGAATATGTGGCCACTACATCCTGCTGCACACAACTACTTTGGATGATGCAAACCTTGCAAGACATTCATATCACATGTATTCCACCCATCTCCATTCTATGTGATAATACAAGTGCCATCAGTATTTCAAAGAATCCAATCATGCACTCCATGACCAAGCACATACCCATCAAATATCATTTTCTACTTGAACAAGTGCTTGAGCAAAAGGTCAAATTGGAGTGTTCCCTCCAAAGAACAGGTTATTGATATGTTCACTAAACCACTGCCCAGAGAGACATTTGAATATCTCAGACAAAGGCTGGGAGTATTTTTTGCATCATCCTGCTGTTAAATCCTATTCTTCATAGAAAGGTGGTCATACGTGAGTTTCATGAAGTGTAGTCACATACATACGTGAGTTTCTATGGGCACAATCGCGTATATGTTGGTTTAAAGAAAAGTAATAGGCCAGACTCAGGAAAAAGGGGTCTGCTATGGTTCAATCGCTTATCTGATCTATTTGATGATGGTATGACACAAGTTCAGGGGGAGCATATGCTTCTAATATTGCATTGTTGGCATTATCTTAGAATATCTTGGTAGAGATCTACATAATTGTTTTGATTCAGGTGACTCTTTTGATGATGGAAATATACAAGTTGTTGATGCTGATGATAGATACTTATGGTGCAAATAATATATGGTGTATGATAATTGATAAATATCATGGTCTTGTTTAGGTCTTTGGTCTAAATGTCATGTATATTTTTTAAAGATCCATGAGTCATATGATGTAATTTCTACCCCCACTATGCATGGGAAGGATGATGTAATAATTTCGATTTCAGTCATGTATAAACTTTTGGTATATCCCCAATTTGTTGGGTGGATGAGTCAAATTTGGTATATCCCTACTTGGTTGGGAGATGGATGTATGTATGAGTTCAGAAGGCAACTCACTCAGATGAAAGTATAACAGGTAAATAGCAAATAATTACATATGAGTCTTCATAGAATGAAGAAAAAGAGGTATACGTGAGTTCGCCATTGACCAAGCTGCGTATACATGCAGGTTCACTATATACAAGCTGCGTATACATACACACGCACTTTCACAGAAGGAAAAACGTGTATACCTTGGAAAACTAAACTTTTTGGTCAAAAGTATTTGGTCCATGGTATTTTGATCCATGGTATTGTTCCAAGGTATCGGGTCCGAGGTATTGACCCCAGGTATTTTGTCCAAGGTATTGGTCCTAAGTGGTTTTGGTCCATGGTATTGAGAAAGGCCTAAAACTATACAAGGAGGAGAATATCATTAGGTGAAGTTGTGCAAGTATCAAATATATGATGAAGTGCGAGATTTAATATGCAGGTTATTGGCTTAAGTTATTGTTCTTGATATGAACCAAGGATTAACCTTAGCATTTGATGAAGTATAAGATCTAATGATGTATCAAGATCTCAAGGCTTGAAGTATCTTTATGTGGTTTGATCATTTATCTGAATAACTGGCGCATGTTGTAGTCTATAAATATGATGATCTAGGTATGAATGAAGTCTAGAATAGTTGTAATGTTTAAATCATCATTTACATATCTGTACATGGGTTCACTTTAGAAAAATAGCGTATAAACGTTGGATCCGCATATCAAGGAAGTGTATACATCATAAATTTGATTTGCAGATCTGTATGCTGGTTCGCCTTGAGGAAAGTGCGTTTTCACATAGGTTCGACACATACAAGTAGTGTATACCTTATAAAATATGTTTTAGTTGCTTCTGTTTGCTATTGCAGTGTTATGGGTTTTGGCTTGGGTTTTAATTATTGTATTCTGGTAATAGCATTCTAAATGATCAGATTGATGCAGTGATTGATAGATTCGATTGTGGTTGTTTAAAAAGGAGATTGGTTGATGCAGATATATTTTATGATTGATTGATGTTGGTGATGGATCCAGTCTGAAAATTTATGAAACGTGCTCCATAGAAGAAAAGAGAAGGTTGTAACCTTCTGTAGGCTGGCACCTACTTACTAGTAAACATATCAACTAGTACAAGAGCTAGGGGGTTGTAGCTCCCTTCCAGTAGAAGTTGGAGAATGAGAGAAGGTTGTAGCCTTCTGCAGGTAGAAGCCTGCGTACAGGTATAAGATTGCACCAGTACAAAATTGTAAACAGAATTCTCTTATTATTAAAAGAAGACAGAGTCGATTGAAGCATGTGGTTTTCACCCACATTGGGTTTCCACCTTATATCTTGGTGTTCATGTGTGTTACGTACGTGTGATTCTTTATTCTATTTTTACTGCATCGTCTAATGAATTCCTGATATACTGGTTCAACTTCAATGCATGATAATTTGGGTAAATCAAAGGATCTCTGCATATACGCTGGTTGCATTAAGTACAATTGCGTATACATGCTAGATCAATAAGCTGAAGTAGTGTATACAAATAAATTTTGAAAATTAAATTATTGATCTGATAATACTGATTCACCCCCCTTCTCAGTGTTATTTCCAACAGATTCTTAGGGTGTCCTTTATCTATTACAACAATTTCACCAGAAAGTAGAAACTTTAGACAAATGTTGACTCATTCAACCAATGTGACAAGGGAAACTAGGCCAATTGTTTGTTGTGGTAAACCTTTCCTTATTGGGAAAACAACTACCTCTTGTTGCTTCATATGTTAAGTGATAAAATGGTCTACCTATTGGTAAGCAATCCATTGATGACAATTTTCTAGATAAAGGTTGACTAATGTTGGTTTCATTAGCTATCCTCAATGGTTAATTTCCAAGGTGTTATAGCATCAGACTTGGGTTTGTTGCAGCAACAATTTTACAATGTTCAGTTTGTCGTGTTGAAAAAATTATACTCTATCATATTACAATGATGTGTCTCATCATTGAACTTTGTTCATGTTGAAAAACTAAACTCTGTCATTTTTTTGCAACTGAAGTTGCAGCACTTGCCCTTCGGTCATGTTGTAGAAATGGGAGTTGCAACACCTGCATCCTAGTCAATTTGTTGTAGTGATTATCACAGGTTTTGTAGATATTGTAGTTGTATCACTTGCACCATGGTTGTGTTTCAATAACAAGGTACTAAGGCTTTTGCAATGACATGGGGGTATTGCTACAACCTGAAGGTGTTGCAACAAATTTCATTTATTGTTGCTTCAAGAGTATCTATATGAACTCCCCTAAAGTGAATCTCAAGTATTCTCATGGGTTAGCATAAAGAGTTAAAAATCAATGTTCCTAAATACATAAGGTTAAACATTAAAGTCACATAATCATAAGATAGTTGTACCATGATAAAAAAAAATGCATCACTATAGGAAAAATAGGTGTTGGGGTGGTATGAAAATGGAAAAAGGTACTCAATAAGGTATTGGATGAGTGCTAAAAAGATTCCCATTTAGGCACTCGTCACTCTGTAAGACAAGCTCACTGTCATTATCAATATTCAACACCTTTATCTTCCTACCAATCTAATTTTTTAAGAGAGATTTAAGCTCCTTTAGACTAACTAAAACCCTTAGATTTAACTGTAAAGTGATGCAGCGCTCTCTTGAGAGGGAGCTTTATATCCCACCAAAAGTAGATCTTTTAGCTCTAAAGGAGGAGCCTCGGGAATTTGTGTAGAAGCCAAAAGTAGAGGAGCAGAGAGTGGAGATATCCACTCAAGCAAAAAAATCCATAGAAGGAAAAAAAGAACCATGGAAGCTGATAGAATTATTCAAGATGCGAGGGAGAATGTGGGAGCTCCTTCAAATTTTCACAGAGAGAGGAGGTCACCTAAATTGTACACTGGCTACATGGATCTAATGACTAAACTTGTAGAGACTAAGCCATCCTCTTTCGACTAAGAAGTAGAGAAACCTGTATGGGTCGATGTAATGGTGGAGGAATAGGAATCCATTATAATGAACAATGTTTGGGAAGTGGTCCCAAGACCAACAGAAAATTAGTTGTGGGTTTGAGATGGATCTTCAAAGTTAAGCATGCAACAAACAGAATCATAGAGAAGTATAAGGCCATATTTGTTTCCAGGGGGTACTCTCAAGTTGGAGAAATTGACTATGAGGAGAATTTTTCTCTTGTAGCAATGTACTCATCCGTTTGATAAATTATTGCAGTGGATGCGTAGATGGCGTGGAAGATGCACTAGATGGATGTAAAGATTGCATTTCTCAATGGGGTTATTTAAGAGGAGGTGCACATTGAGAAACCATAAGGATTTGAGATATTTGATCAAGAGTCTCATGTGTGCAGACTCAAGTGAAAGTTGTACAGTCTCAAACAAGCACCCTATGCTTGGTACACTAGGATCGACAACTATTTCACTCCTCTGGGCTTCACCAAAACTAAAGTGGATGCAAACCTCTATTACATATTGGTATAAGGTAAATTTCTTATTATTGTATTATATGTTGATGATTTTATTTTAATTGGTGATGAGCAGCTGATCAGATCTTGCAAGGAGACCTTGCAAGAGAATTTGAAATGAAGGACATGGATATCATGCACTACTTCCTTGGGTTGGAAGTATGGCAAGTAAATCGGGAACTATTTTTTTCTCAAGCAAAGTATGAAAATGAGATACTACAAATATTCTACATGGAGAGTTGTAAACCTATGGATACAACCCTAGCAACCAACTAGAGGAATGAGATTGCCACTTTAGGTGAAGAGGTGGATGCTACCATTTATCGATAATTAGTGGGTTCAATGATGTATCTTGTGAACATATAACCATATATGTGCTATGCAATCAACCAGCTAAGTCAAGATATGGTTATTCCAACCAAATTATTTTGGAAGGCAATTAAGGATGTTTTACGGTACCTTAGAGGAATTACCCAGTTTGGAATATGGTAGATACAAATAAAGGGACTGAAGTTGTGTGGCTTCGTAGATGGAGATTAGGTTAGGAGTCCATAATATAAAAAGAGTACATCACGTCGAATTTTTTAGTTTTGGTACCACAATTGTTTCCTGGTGCAACAGGAAGCAAATATCTGTGGTCCTCAGCTCGACATAAGCAGAATACATGGTTGCAAGTCAAGCAGCATGTGAGGTGATCTGGATGAGAAAGATACTTGTGGGACTATTTGGTTAGATGATGGATCCAACTTCAATATAATGTGATAACAAGAATTGCATCAAGATCTCTAAGAATCTTTTATTTCACAATCAATCCAAGCATATAGATATTTCGTATCACCATTTACAGTACTGTGTGCAAAGGCAGACAATGTTGCTACAATATATCCCGACAAAGGAACAAGATGATCACACTTTGACAAAGGATTTGTCAAGAGGGAAGTATGAGTTCCATAGGTGCAGGATATGGGTGGTTGATAATCCCTTTATTGCTAAGAGGGAGTGTTGCAAATGCAGAAAGAAAGTCTCCATTTGATTTTTGCTTGGTCAAATTGAGAAAATATGAATTTCCACATCAATAGACAACTTGGATGTAGTTAAATTTTGTGACATGGATCTTGTCACTCAGTTAGCTCAGTAAATTCAAGTTATAGGAGTTGGATTTTAGTTAATAATGTGTGATTTCTAATTTGTAGCAATCAAGGTCAATTATTTCAACTTTCTTTCAGTTAAACTAGTTATAATTATAGAAGGAACTAGTGGAAGGTCAGTTGTGTAATGAGACTTCAGACTAACTCAGTGATCATCCAATTAACTGATCAACCCAAAAATACTAGTGCATGTAGAGAATTCGACTTCCCAAGCTATGGTGGAGATTACAAGGCAATGTAACATCAATTGTAGACTAGTCTTGAGTGTACAAGTGTTGCATGCAGTTGCATGATAAACCTTGGGAATTGTACAATCATTTTGGATGAAATTTCTAAATAATAGGAACCTAATTTCTTGGGGAATTTCACAAGTAAATAGGGGCTCAAGAAGAGTAAAAAATTGACTAATTTTTTGTCAGAGCTTCTCAGTGAGCAGAGAGATAGGTTATTCACTTTCAGGTTGAGCTCAAACTGAGAAAAGAAATTATAACACATCTCTATTCATCATATTAATGCAATTAGGCAAAGGGGTTTTTATTAGATTTCTTTCCCCTAGAAAAATATTGGAATTTTTGTTATTTCTCATTGCATTTTTGAGATTGATGTTCTAAATTATGAATTCAATTCCATAGAGATGTAGAGTAGGTTTGTGTCTTGCGATTTTGATTAAAATGTCATGAACAGTTCCAAATCTACACCATAATTTTTACAAGGTGAATCATTGTTTATGAAAGCAATAAAACACCTAAGTTAGTAGCACACCATATGAAAAGAGTATAAAAAAAATGGAATACATCCATGAACTTTGTATCTGCATAAATTTAAAATTAAATTACAATTAATTATCCTCCCCAGCTCAAGTAGAGTGGAGTGTTTTTATACACAATGTTGTAGTCTTAATTTGATCAAAGGGATCAAGTGAAAAATGTGAGAATGTTTAGATTCTTAGGGTGTCCTTTATCTATTACAACAATTTCACCAAAAAGTAGAAAATGTTGACAAATGTTGATTCATTCAGCTAATGTGACAAGTGGAAATTGGGCCAATTGTTTGTTGTGATAAACCTTTCCTTATTGGGAAACCAACTACCTCTTTTCACTTCATATGTTAAGTGATCAAATGGTCTACCTATTGGTAAGAAATTTATTGATTCCAATTTTCTAGCCGAAGATTGACTAATTTTGCATTGTACCAATTTCCATGAGTTTCATTAGTTATCCTCAATGGTTAACTTCCAAGGTGTTATAGAATAAAACTTGGGTTTGTTGCAACACCAATTTTACAATGTTTAGTTTGTTGTGTTGAAACAACTGTACTCTATTATATTATAGTGGTGTGTTGCAACATTGAAATTTGTTCATGTTGCAAAACTAAACTCTATCATTTTTTTGCAATTGAAGTTGCAACACTTGCACTTTGGTCACGGCGTAGCAATGGGAGTTGCAACACTACACTCTAGTCAGGTTGTATTAGTGGTTATCACACGTGTTTTAGCAATTGTAGTTGTATCGCTTGCACCATGGTTGTGTTTCAACAACAAGGTGTTGATGTTTTTGCAGTGATATGGGGGTATTGCTACAACCTGAAGGTGTTGCAACAAATTTCCTTTATTGTTGCTTCAAGAGTATCTATATGAACCTCCCTAAAGTGACTCTCAAGTATTCTCATAGGTTAACATAAAAAGTTAAAAATACTTCCTAAATACATAAGATTAAACATTAAAGTCACATAATCATAAGATAGTTGTACCTTGATAAAAAAAAATGCATCACTATAGGAAAAATAGGTGATGGGGTGGTATGAAAATGGAAAAGGGTACTCAATAAGGTGTTGGATGAGTGCTAAAAGATTCTCATTTAGGCACTTATCACTCTGTAAAAAAAGCTCACTTTCATTACTAGTATTCAACACCTTTATCTTCCTACCAATCTAATTTTTAAGAGAGATTTAAGCTCCTTTAGACTAACTAAAAACCTCAGATTTAACTGTAAGAAAATATATCCATGTTCTTCTATAATTATCATCAATGAATGGCATATAATTCAAAGGATTAGAAATTGAAGAAATTTTAACAATACTAAATACATAATAATGAAGTAAGTCGTAAAGCATAATACTTGTTCTGCTTCTGCAAAACATTAAGCGGAAGCATAATCAAATTCATGAGCAACATCAAGTAGAAGCATGCATAACTGATCAAAAGAAATAATCACACATAACATAAGATATATCTAGGGGAAAGCACCAACATAAAACCCCAACACTGTATTATCAATCAATTGTAGATCCTCAACAACATACAAAAAGGATCACCTTAATAGCTATCCTGCTCTCTCTGTAATCAGAAGATTTTGATGATCTTCAATTAGAAGATGAAAATCATGGACTACCTAGGCCTCATTATATAAGTTTTAATTTGGCCTAATCATACCTGCTGTCACCTCAGATCCAACTACGTAGTCATAGAAGAAAATAGATTTCTTCCTCATGCAAGGAATATTTACTAGAAATATCCTAGCATCTGATAGTACACTGTCCCAAATATGATCTCAATTGGGTCTCTGACAGAACTAACATGCAACTGTTATCCATAATAGTTGTCACATGCATGCAATCATTAACAAACTATATTTTATTATTTTAACAACTTGTTAAAATAATCTAACTAGACTTGACGAGTTAGAACTAAGTCAACTGATTCTCTCATTATAGAACTCATACTTATTCCCTCAACCAGTGGGACAACTCATGTGCATGCTCACAAAGACTTCAAATTCAAATTTCCTTAACCAATTAACTCAACTGAATTAATTAATTAATATTTCCAACTGTTGTGAAGATCAAAATTAATTTTACTTCCTATAGATAGACTAGGGTCTGCTATAAATAGGAAGGGACCCAGAAATGTTATTTTTAGAACTTTCTATTTTTAGCAGTTTCACCTCTAACTCAATGTGGCCAATGACCTCACTGGACAAACTACTATTTTTAGACATGTTATTTTTAGACGTGTTATTTTTAGCAGGTCTATTTTCAGCACATTCTAAATTTAACATTTCTTGTTGCACATTTTTCAACATTCAACACCTTTATCTTCCTACCAATCTAATTTTTTAAGAGAGATTTAAGCTCCTTTAGACTAACTAAAAGCCTCAAATTTAACTATAAGAAAATATATCCATGTTCTTCTATAATTATCATCAATGAATGACATATAATTCAAAGGATTAGAAATTGAAGAAATTTTAACAATACCAAATACATAATAATGAATTAAGTCCAACAACATGGAAGATTTCTGAGAACTAGAAAAAAATGAACATGGATTTCTTTTCAATAAATGGAATACTCACAAAAATGAAATTCAAGAGCCTAACCATTCAATCTGCCAATGATATTTTTTTTTTAGAGGCCATGAGCCCTTCTCAGCTCTACAATCCAATCATTGGTTCCATAACATTATCTTCTCTATAGGTAACTTTCTTTTTGAAGCAAGGGTTTTTATCACTAAAAATACCTCCTCATTATCTCAAAGGAGATCATTGTGCATTTGATAGAAGCTAACCTCTTTCGTTGGCCTATTTATCACTGTAATGCACCCTCAGTACACAATAGATTGTGTTATAAAAATGACCACCTATTATGCATTATGTATTGCCCTAGTTTAATGCTTTGTTTCTTCAACTAGACCTTGTTACCATAATTTTACATAGCCACGTGAAAAAAGCCAGAGTTAACTCATTAAGACACTCTTGTTTACATAAGGAAACTCTCATGTGGTGAATGTGATCACCTCAACATCATCTTCAACTTTTTCCTATTCAAACAAAGCATCCAAAAGTGGCTTAAAGAATTTTATATGAGGAAACATTACCCACTCAAAAACTTTTTCCCAATTTGCTCTAGAGAGAAATTAACAATCTTCATAGCCACCATTTACCTATAAATTGAAGTCTTGGCTATTGAGAAAATGATCAGAATTCATAGCATTGTTACATTGTCAAGATCATCATTTATAGAGAGCATTGAACAATTGTCTCGAAGGAAGAATAATCGATCTATATATTAATAAGTAGAAGGAAGATTACAACCAAATGTTTAATGTGTAGCATAACCTCCTCCTCACCAATTCTACTATAGGGATAATTCCATGGATGAACATACAAATATCCTCTCAGGTTTTCCTGGAAACCCGAGACAGATAGAAAAACGGATTGATTATTATATGTTGGGTCCCTATAATACTAGTGATTACCCCATTGCTATGGTAGTTGTACCCCTTATTAATATTGTTGTGCCCCTATTGCCCCCATATTGTTATTATTGTGCCCCATAGAATCCCTCTATTGTTATTTTTGTGGCTTTATATTATTATTGTTAGGTCGGCTGGTTTATATGTGACTCCTTAGA